>JAJEJO010000823.1:0-17884 GCA_020662805.1 Glaucomys volans
CCAGAGTAAGCTGCTTGCAGTGGCCTGCACAAGTGATCTATTTCATATGCTCTTTTCCCTGCCTGGACTGTGCTCAACTTCCCTCTTTGAGAATTTTCCCAGAACATTTTACCATTCCTTAAGAGAGATCCCCATCTTCTCACTTCCATGATGGTCTTCTTATCCTCAACAAGAGCAACTTACTTTTGCATTCCATTACTTCTTTTTGTTGGGATTCCCAGATGCATCTCTGTATGGATTTATTTTCCTTCTTTACTCTTCATGGTCCTTTGAAGACATAGACATAAAGTGGGTATTTATTACATATTCTATCTTATGCTATAATTCTGAAACCATATATAAAGAGATTCTATATATAGGTATTATATGTGTTTACATAACAATGTGCACTTTCTTATACAGCAACATAGGTATAAACATGATTCCTGTAATGCAAATTGCATTTCGTCCTCATTCTAGGAAAGATTTTGCAAAAAGAAAAACATAACACATATAGAAAACTTGACTTTCTAAATTTCTTAAGACGTATCTTGAGCTCTACACATTTAGCAAGTAAACCAAGCAGTTGGAACATCTGGCTTCTGTCTCCTATGGCCTGTGCTTGTTATAATATGTATAAACAGAGAGAAAGCAACAGAGAGTTAGAGCACACTGACTTTTTGTGTGTGTGCATTCTTTGTTAATGCAAATCTGGCTCATTCTTATACCTCAGCAGTTTTTGAAAGATTAATGACATGAATATTTGTAAAGAAAATGTCTATGTGACCAACCATGTTGCTGCTCCTAAATATTAGTGTCACAGTTCTTTGCTGTGGTTGCCTTTTTGCCATACAACTCTATTTTATTGAGGTGACAGCCTGTCATATGTAAGGTTTATTTCTATTACTTCTTTGCTGCTTTAAATCACAGTCTATTTTCAGGGTCTTTCCTTTCCTTTTCATATGTTAATTTTGATTTGAACCAATTAACACATCTAACAAATCCTAGGATTAATTTTTCAGTTCAGACTAAGGCATGTATTTCTGCTATAATGTATTAGTATATTTTTAGCAGCTCCACTTCCAATATTTACCTACATTTTGGATCAAGGTTATGCTTATCATTACTTTGTTGCATATTTTCTAACTTCAATGTCCAGTTTTAAGAAAAAGGCTTTAATGACCAGAATTACAAAGCATTTCCATTAAGCTCTGTCTCTGAAGGCAATCTGATATTTGCCGAACAGTCAGATTCACTGCAAGAATATCATTGTGAGCTCAAAAGAGGTAGTCTCCTGTTAAATCAAGAGTGGTGGTGTGGGGTTGTGAGGGAATGAGAGAAAGGAACTGGGGTCTCAAATACATAGTTACATATTTTAAATGGTAGTAGCTGAGATTCCAGGGCTGGCAAGAATAAAAGACTGCACTTCTGTTCCACATAATACAAACACTATTTTATAAAATTGTGATAAACAACTATACACATACCAGAAATTATTGAGTTGCATGGAAAACTGTTTTTAATCATTTGGAATCTCAGGGATTTTGTATTGCCCTTTCAGAGATATTTTCTCTTTTCAAAATTGCAATGTAACTGGAAGACAAAATAAGTCAAAATCTGCAGGTTATGGAATTGAATTTCCCTTGAAGCACTTTTCAGATTAGCATTTGTTTACTTATTTTTTATCCTGCACCTTTGTGGTTTTGTTCAGACATGAATAAAAGCTAACGTTTGTTTATTGAAAATTTCATTATCCTCCAAACCACTTAAAGATCCACACATCTAATAAGTAAAACAGAACAAAGCATAACAAGCGATTCTTTGTTCACCATCCATGTCTTCATTATAACACATGAAATGCGATCAATTGCAAAGGAGAGAAACAAATTCACACTGAAAGTGACAAAAGGAAATTAGGTTCCTGCTTCACCTCCATGTGAAGAATTGTGTCCACATAGGTGATCTTTTCCATGCTACAACTACGTAAAGAGCCTGGGTTAATTTAGATCAAATGACCACTCAGTATCAGTGAAATACTCTCAGATCTGTCACTTCATCCCAGAAGTGGCAGACTTTTCCTGCAGTAGTGAAATTGATGGTGCAATTTAAGTTTGCATTTCTTTCCCACACTGTCCAGAAGATGAAAATCCACTTTCTCTGAACATTCTAGGCTTGATTCCATTGAGAAAAATTTTGGATCAGATTTCAAGCAAAAGCTTCAAGAAGCCCCTAACAGCCCATTCTTGGAGATTGAGATGGAAATGAACACCCTCACATTGCATGGCTGCAAAACAGTGAGGTGGGAGGAGATGAGGAGGAGGCATGAGCAAGGGCCACTGCATTACCTTGATATGGAGATGTTGTAAGTTGTAAAAATCTGAGATAATAACCAGTCAGATCCCTATAAATATTTTATTGCAGATTATTTAAATTTAGGAAATATGTATTCCTAACACAATAAATTATTCCTGACACAAAAAAGGATCCAAAAGAACAAATGTCACAAATGCAGAAAAAAAATGAATGATACATTCTCTCCAGAACAAATATTCACCGTGTCTAGTTGAATATTAATTCAAAAGCCACCTTCAAGGCAGAGATATTTGACTAAATCTAGTTGAGGGCTAGTATATATCAATTTTTGTGAAGAACAAAGAAAATTCTACTTTCTTGTTCCTTTTCTTAATTCTTATTACTTCTATTGTAAGGCAAAATCCACATGAAGAAAAGTGAGTAAAAGGAGAGTCAAGGTAACAAACTATTTAAAAAATAATAAGACTTTACTTCCCCCAAAATCCCATCTCTGTCATCATTATCTAAGAAATTCACATTTTCATAACGCCACAAGCATCCGACTTCCTCCCAAGAAACATGATTCTGCCATTCTCCCTAGAGAAAACCACACGGGATCTTCTTTGTAGGATTCCACCCGACTTTGCATCTTCATATGCTAGAGCTTTGTTTTGCCTGTTTCCAAATTGTTATTGAATACACAAATTTACCTTAGTCTCTTCCTTCACAAACTGATAGGTTTATGAGATTTTCCCATTGAAGACATGTCTTATCACAGTTAAATCAATTCCATGCTGTATAGTATTCTATTCAAAAAAGCATGCCATATCTTATTTGCCCATTCAATTTTTGTTGGGTATTTGGATTATGGCCAGTTTTGCGATAATATGAATAATGTCACTTTTCATGTATTTTAATGTTTCACTTAAAATGTACAAATATTTCTGTTAGACACATAAAGGAAAGGGGAAAGTAGGTCTTGCAAGAAATGTTGTTTACTAATTACTCTCTGAATGATCTTTTTGGTGTTTGTTTATGAAACATAGAAATGCTACTGTATTAAAGTTAATCATGTCATTTGTGGAAATGTAAGTTCCAGGGCTGATTGACTCCCCGTGATAATTCATTCCACAAACAACAGGTACTGTGAACCCAAAAACATGTTTCTTAAACCCAAAACACATCCTTTGCAGTAAAACGATTTTAGAAAGTTGCCCGTAAAAAGTCAGAGCACCACAATTATGGGTGTGGCATTGATGTGACTACCTTTTGGAGTATTTGATTCATTACTAGTTAATCTCAGAGCCGAATAATGGTTATACATCATGTAAATTTGGATATTCAGCCCTTTGTGATAGTGTCAACATAACAAGTAATATTTGCAATGGTTTTATATCAGAAAAATTTTCTTATATTCACAACAACTATAAACTTTTGAACTACTATAATATCTATTTTAAAATATGGAAATGAAGATCTTAGGTTAAGTTGATCAATGCTACATAAAACTTAAGGAGATGAGATGTAAACCAAAAAAGTCTAACTCCAAAATTTATGCTCACAGTATTATATTCTATTCTTATTAAAATGCTTTATAACTTTTAGAAGAAGAAAAGAAAACCTCTGGGAATACAACTTGTGGAGGTACCTGGGGCACTGACCCTTGGCTTGATTTTTTTTTTTTTGCAGCTGTTAGAGGTGGAGATTTGGGATAAAGGAGTTACCATGCTAGAATGATGAGATAGATTAATATTGTTCTAGTTCATAGGTAAAACTGAATACAAATGTGTCATTACATAGTTTCTATTTATGCTGCATTTACAATTAAAATTTATTTCTATGTACTCTAGTGGTTTATGAGATAAGGCAGTGATGCATATAAAATATATATCATTGTTTCTTTAACTTTCAAAGAACATGGAATGCCACACTACTTGTACACAGCATCTCTGTACATAGGATATAAAAGGCACAATTATTGAGGACTAAACTTTGTTTTCATTGTTGTTCTTTCTCTTCTGCATGTTATTTTATGTTGGTAATTATAAACTTAATAATACAGTAAAACTTATTGTCTTTGAACAAACTTAAATCATTATCAGTATCTTAATGGTATTTCTGCTGTGACCCATGGAGTTGTTGGTTTCGCCACAATATTCATCTCTACTTGAATGTTCCTCTGTCTCTGCTGAGATTTGAAAGCTACCAAACCTCCTGAAAGCCAATGTCTTGAAGACTTGGTCCCCTGTATGAAGTCATCAGAAAGTGGTGGAACTTTATGGTGGGTCCCGGGGCCCCTCCCATTGTCCCTCTTTCACTTTCTGGCCACGCAGTGAACAGCTTTGCTCTGCCCATTGTCTTATCAGAGTCACAGAAGCACAGGGCACAACTGACCATGGATGGATACCTCTAAAAATGTAAGCCAAAAAATACCCTTTTATCCATAGAAGTTGATATTCTGAAGTTGTTGCTATAGTAATGAAAAACAGACTGACATAGTGTCTTTTAAATTTTACTTTGTCCAGATTTTTGTTCTTTATTTTCTATGATTTAGTTGCCTGGCAAATTGTTTCCTCTAAAAATATGGTCCCTATCCAGTTAAAATTTATAATCCCAAGCACGCTGTCATGGAAGAGATCTTCAAAAGCCTGCTTGTGTTTTAATTCATTCAATCTTTTACCCAGGTTTCTCAATCAGTTAGAATCATAACTTCCTACTAAGATCAGGTCTTGTATCAGTCAGGGGTCTAGAAGCCAACAAATTGTGTTTTTAAAGATAATTGATACAAGGTTAAAAAAGGAACTTTTAGAAGTTATTAGGAGGGCTTAAAGCTACAGATAAGATACCCCAGAACTAAAGAAAATGTGGAGTTTTTCTTTCCTTTTGCCTATTTCAGAATAGGGAAATTCAGAAGGAAGGTGAGACTCCTGGATGCAGTCAAGCAGGACAGGTCTCCAGCACACAGTGTGATGGGGAAGGGTGGATGTAGGAGCTGCAGGGATGCACTTTTCGACAGAGTTCTATTTAAATCCCCTGTTATCATTCTACTTTGAAAATACATATGGATGTGGACTGGCAATCCTTTCCTGTGTGTACCTTCTTGGGAAGAGGCTCTCTAGTTAGAATAAGAGCCAACGTGGACATTATACTCTTTTGAATATGTTTACTGAGGGGGTATTAATACTCCAAGAAATACTTTCATTGCTAAGATATGATCAAATTGTAAAGATTCCAAATGAAGCACATAGAAAGTTGTGCTGCAGTGTAAGACTTCAAATAGTTATTGAATATATTCATAATACAACATTTTAAAGCATTTTATCACATATCATGTGAGTCTGTACTGTTAAGGATGGAAAAAATAAAAATAAAAAAGGAATGACTATTGTTTTCCTGGGAGATGTTTCTGTAAATATCTTGATTTCAAGTGGAGAAAAAAATATCTAGCTATTGTGAATTGAGCTTCTATAAATATTGATGTGGCTGCATTAGTGTAGTATGATGATTTTAAGTCCTTGCAGTCTGTAAAAGTAAAAATTAAAATTAAAAACAGATCTTAATGTGTCCAATCTGTGGAACTCATTTTTTTCCCGCCTTTGAATATTACTTTATTTGAAATAATCTTGTAAGAAACTGAAACTATATGAGGATTGCATTTAGGAGTAAGACCTTTTAAAATGTTGATTGCATCTATGTTAAATATTAGTACCATGATTATAAGTATCAAAGTGACGTCTCTCTCATGATTACTGAGATCAGTTCACTACTAAACTTTAGTATCACATAGGTGTGTGAAAAGTTCTTTTAAATGGCTTGATTGCTTTCCCCAAAACCTGCATATTATCCTCAAAGATATTAGTAATAGTACTTGATATTATGATTAGTACTTGATATTATGTATTTACCATCAACTGTACTGGGCTTCACATTTCCTGTTTTAGATACATTTGATATTTGCAATGGTTTTGCTCCTTGGTTCATTGTGTTGCCAACTAACCATTTGTGGCTATTTAAGTTTAAATTCAATTAATGGAAATTAATGAAATTTAAATTTCAGTCTTATTAGTCATGCATCATGTAATCAATATGAGTTGATGGAACAGGTGTAAAATATACCTATTATCACAGAAAGTCTATTAGAGAGTACTATTTAATGAGATGGAAACATAAAAAAAAAAGCTCAGTCTTCAACCACAGGAGTTTTAAGTCTAGAGGAGTTCAGTCAAAATTCCCACATTATATTGTACACATCTTGCAATAGAACCATCTCTTTTATGTCCACAAAATATTTTCTTTTTAGTGGAATGACTATGCATAGAGGACTACTCATAAATTAGTGGTAGAAGGAATGACTGAATACATGAAAAATCAAAATAAATGACTTAAAGGTACATTCTTATCTAGTATTTCTATGGAAGGTAGTTTTTAAGTGGATTTGGAATATGATCTTGTTTTATAGACTTCATCCATTTAATACAGTCAATAATTTCATATGTATTTTGTATTTTTGCTATAATGTGAGGCTTATTATATTATTCTAAGTCCGCAAAGTAATTCCCCCATTGCATATAGTGTATTTTTGTTGTTCATTTTGCATGTGAATTAATGTTGTAAGATTTAATCCATCAAAGTAACAATCAATTTAGCCTGAACAATAATTACCTTCTGATTATGACAAAATTAAATATGAGCTAAATGTTTTTTTACATTCCTATTGCATTTTATTAACATACATCCAATACCCATTTAATCGTTATAACATTGTTTTATCAATTTACAAGTATGTAATCTTCTTACTATTTCCTCCTGACTCTTCATTGTACCATCCAAATTTGAATTATGCAAACTTTTCTTTCCACTGTATTTCTCTAGTATACTGAAAATAACATAAATCTTTTATTTATGTTCAATATCTCTACAGATTCTGCAATTTCACAGGTACTTTTATTCATTGAATTTTGTTCAGAGAACTTTCGTGAATATGGAGAACTTCTTCAGTGCTTGTATAGAATTCATTTAGATAACTAATGTGCATCTGAGTTTTTTTGTATTTTTTTTTTACTTGTATACATTGTTCCCCTTCATAGACAGGTTTCAACAACTGTCAGAGAGCGGTTTTTGGTGTACTGAGGAATGCTTGATTCACATTTGTAAATATTCAGAAAGTGCTTATGAATTGTTTTATTATGGGAAAATAAACATATTACATGAAAAAAATTCAATACAATGATATATAATATTTCTACATAATGGTCACTGAGAAGTCTAACCAATACAAAGACCTGACACACTGTTTATCTCTGCATGAAGATAATACTAATAAGAATAAAGTCAATTTGCGTATGTGGATGTGTGTGGTGTCAGGACCACAAAAGTGGTTTCATATGAGTGCTACCTTGACATCTGGCAAAATTGGAGGGCTTCACAGGGCTAATCTCAGCTGGCCCACACTGCTCTGCTCCTGTGGATTAAATTCCCTAATCAAACAATATCCTATCCAGGGGGCCAGACACAACTCCTGCCTCTCAGTTCTCCCCCAGTCTTCAGAGGAATTCAAATAAGTTAATTAGTCCCTTCAACTATAGGAAAAGCATGCTATGCCCTTGATACTGAAAGCCTGCCTCCTCTCACAGACTCTGGTGCACTCAGTTCTGAGAACGCCATCAGGGTTGCATGAGATGTGTTGTCTTCTTCCCTCAGGCTGTGAACGTATGTGACTAACAATCTGTTGTTAATCATGTCCAGTGCTGCTTGTCATGTGTCTGGCCACCCCATAATCCCAAGGCAGAAATCCCTCCCTCAACCTGAAGTGAGAAGAATGGGGTTAGCACAGTGCAATGTTTTGTTGAATGTTAGATGACATAATATTTGCATAGTCAGAAACAGAAGTACTGCTAACTGTATCAAGTAACATATTCAAATACTTTGTAATATTTTACTGCTAATTCCTTTTCTACTGTATGATGCACTAGGTCCCTAAAATTATAAGCATGAAAAAGAATGACTATAATTTTTTTTTCTTTTTTTTTTTTTGGTGTTGGGGATTGAACCCAGGGCCTTATGTTTGCAAGGCAATCACTCTACCAACTGAGCTATATCCCCAACCCAGAATGACTATAATTTAAGTAGTTTAAAGTCTAGTGGAAGACACAAAGATGTTAACAAGTATATAAATAAAATGATAAGTAAGCATTGTAGGCGATTCAAAATTCGTGGTTGGTTTCTTGTTTTGCAATGCTGGTAATTGAAGCTAGGGTCTCCAAAATGGTAAGCAAGTGCTCTACTACTGAGTTGCACCCTTAGCTCTGTAATCCCTCTTTTGAATTTGATTTGTTAGTGTTTTTTGAGGTTCTAAAACCTGACAATAAGATGTGTTCAGTGTGGCACTGAGAAAAGAAATTAAGGGAAATAAAACAAACTAACGAATCAGAAGGAGAAATGAGGAATGTCTCCTTCAGGGAGCTACCAGAAACCAAGAATGAGCTAAAACACAATCCACAGTTCTGGTTGGAAGGTGGCATATGGCAGCCCAAGACGTAGGCCTTGGGAAGGAAGATTGAAACTCATCTATGTTTATAGGATAGGTGACCTTGACCTTGTACTCTGGGGGAAACTGGAATTGTGCCAAAGAGTTTTCCAATAAATAAGAGAAATGCCTTGATCTGTATCATAATCTGATAAGTACATATAACACACCATCAAGACAATGGTCTGTATTCATCTTATTCATGTAATTAAACATGTCCAATAACTCTGAGTATTGTCTAGTTCATAAGATAGGGAGAACTCTCCCTATAGAGTTCAAGAATGGTTGTATATTATGTAAAATATTTTGAGAGAAGAAGGAAGTTCTGCAGCATAGGAAGGGAAAACATGTCATGCTTGCTTTTTCTTCTCTCTTGGTGAATAATATTAATTAGACAGTAATGTGTGACCAGCAAGGTATGTACAAACTATATTACCTAGGCTTAGCTAGCTGTCCAAAATGGATAAGTTACCTCAAGTATTTTAGTCAAGAACTCTGAAATTTAAGATACTACTAACAATATAAGATCCAAACTACAATATAAAAATTATTGAAAATGTGAATTATCTAATCACCTTGATATAGCTTCAAAATTAGTGAAAATATTAATTTTTCCCTGTAATCTTTATTGCTGGGTCAGACCCTAAATTTATGTTTGACTTTTCCTATTGGAAAGTATGAAAACATCAAAAACATTAAAACTTTAGTAAATTTTTTGTTCTTTGTTGCATTCGTAAATTTTTTATTTGTTAATATTTCATAATGTATTTCATGATTGCTTGCTCTATTTCTATGAGTTTCATCATTGGGATTTTAATTGGAATTGCATTGAATTTGTATAGCGCTTTTGGTAGTATGGTCATTTTGACAATATTAATTCTGCCTATCCAAGAACATGGGAGATCTTTCCATCTTCTCAGATTCTCTTTAACTTCTTTCTTTAGTGTTCTGTAGTTCTCCTTGTAGAGGTCTTTAACTTCTTTTGTTAGATTGATTCCCAAGTATTTTATATTTTTTGAGGTTAATGTGAATGGGGTAGTTTTCCTAATTTCTCTCTCAGAGGATGCATCACTTATGAATAAAACTGCATTGCATTTATGAGCATTAATTTTATATCCTGCTACTTTGCTGAATTCATTTATGAGTTCCAGAAGTTTTCTGGTGGAATTCTTAGGATCTTCTAAATAGAGAATCATTTCATCAGCAAATAGGGATAGTTTGAGCTCTTCTTTTCCTATTCGAATTCCTCTAATTTCTTTGGTCTGTCTAATTGCTCTGGCTAGAGTTTCAAGAACAATGTTGAATAGTAGTGGCGAAAGAGGGCATCCCTGCCTTGTTCCAGTTCTCAGGAGGAATGCTTTCAATTTTTCTCTATTTAGAATGATGTTAGCTATGGGCTTAGCATAGATAGCCTTTACAATGTTAAGGAATGTCCCCACTATCCCTATTTTTTCTAGTGTTTTGAGCATGAAGGGGTGCTGTATTTTATCAAATGCTTTCTCTGCATCTATTGAAATAATCATGTGGTTCTTGACCTTAAGTCTGTTGATGTGGTGAATTACATTTATTGATTTCCGGATGTTGAATCAACCTTGCATCCCTGGGATGAAACCCACTTGATCATGGTGCACTATCTTTTTAATATGCTTTTGTATGCAATTTGCTAAATTTTGTTAAGAATTTTTGCATCTATGTTCATTAGGGATATTGGTCTGAAATTTTCTTTCCTCGATGTGTCCTTCTCTGGTTTTGGTATCAGGGTGATATTAGCTTCATAGAATAGGTTTGGAAGGGTTCCCTCCTCCTCTATTTCATGAAAAACTTTGAGGAGTATTGGAATGAGCTTTTCTTTGAAGGTCTTGTAGAACTCGGCTGTGAATCCATCTGGTCCTGGACTTTTCTTTGTAGGCTTTTGATGACTTCTTCTATTTCATTGCTTGAAATTGATCTATTTAAGTTGTGTATGTCCTCCAGATTCAGTTTGGGTGGCTCATATGCCTTTAGGAACCTGTTGATGTCTTCGAGGTTTTCTATTTTGAAATTCATTTGGAGGAATAAGAGACCCAGAATAGCTAAAGCAATCCTTAGCAAGAAGAGCGAAGCAGGGGGTATCACAATACCAGACCTTCAACTATACTACAGAGCAATAGTAACAAAAACAGCATGGTATTGGCACTAAACCAGACAGGTAGATCAATGGTACAGAACAGAGGACACAGAGACAAACCCACATAAATACAGGTATCTCATACTTGACAAAGGAGCCAAAAACATGCAATGGAGAAAAGACAGCCTCTTCAACAAATGGTGCTGGGAAAACTGGAAATCCATATGCAGCAAAATGAAACTAAACCCATATCTCTCACCCTGTACAAAACTCAACTCAAAGTGGATCAAGGACCTAGAAATTAGACCAGAGACTCTGTACCTAATAGAAGAGAAAATAGGTCCAAATCTTCATCATGTTGTCCTAGGACCAGATTTCCTTAACATGACTCCCAAAGCACAAGAAATAAAAGCACAAATCAATGATTGGGATAGAGTCAAACTAAAAAGCTTTTTCTCAGCAAAGGAAACAATCAGCAATGTGAAGAGAGAGCCTTCAGAGTGGGAGAAAATCTTTGCTATACACACTTCAGATAGAGCACTAATCTCCAGAATCTACAAAGTACTCAAAAATCTTTACACCAAGAACACTAATAACCCAATCAATAAATGGGCCAAGGAAATGAACAGACACTTTACAGAGGAAGATCTACAAGCAATCAACAGATTTATGAAAAAATGTTCAACATCCCTCGTTATAAGAGAAATGCAAATCAAAACCACCTTAAGATTTCATCTTACCCCAATTAGAATGTCTTTTATTAAGATTACAGGCAACAACAGGTGTTGGCGAGGATGTGGGGAAAAGGGTACACTCATACATTGCTGGTGGGAGTGCAAGTTGGTGCAGCCACTCTGGAAAGCAGTGTGGAGATTCCTTAGAAAACTTGGAATGGATCCACAATTTGGCCCAGCTATCCCACTCCTTGGCCTATACCCAAAGGACTTAAAAGCAGATTACTACAGTGTTGCAGCCACATCAATGTTCATAGCTGCTGAATTCACAAGAGCTAGATTGTGGAACCAATCTAGATGCCCTTCAATAGATGAATGGCTAAAGAAACTGTGGTATATATACACAATGGAATATTATTCAACCATAAAGAAGAACAAAACTATGGCATTTGTAGGTAAATGGATGATGTTGGAGACTGTTATGCTAAGTGAGATCAGCCAATCCCCAAAATGCAAAGGCCGAGTGGTCTCTCTGATAAATGAATGATGATGCATAATGCGGGGGGGGGAAGGGTGGCAAGAATGGAGGAAGGATAGATAGTGTAGAGGGAAGGGAGGGGTGGGTTTGGGTGGGGGAGTAAGAATAATAACAGAATGTGTGACAGACACCATTGCCCTGTGTACATGTATGAATGCACAGATGGTGTGACTCACTTTGTGTACAACCAGAGAAACAATAGCTGTACTCCATTTGTGTTCAATGAATCAATAAGTAAAAAAAAAAAAAAAATAGAGACCTATGGGACATCACCATCCATACTAACTTACACATAATGGAAGTCTTAGAAGAAGAGAAAGGGAAAGGATATTTGAAGAAACAATGAAAACCTCCTAAATTTGCTAGAAAACATTAATCTGTATATCCAAGAAACTCATCAAAGCCCAAGTAGGACAAACTCAAAAAGATCCACACCTATACACATCATAATTCAACTATCAAAACCCAAAGAAGGGGCTGGCGTTGTGGATCAGTGGTAGTGTGTTTGCCTATCATTCATGAGTCACTGGGTTCGATCCTCAGCACCACATAATAAATAAATAAATAAATAAATTAATTAATTAATTGAAGGTATTTTTAACAAAAACAAAGAAAAGAGAATGTCAGACCACAGCAAATGATCACATAGATCCTTCAGAAGATTGAAAACTGATCTCTTCACAAACGATGGAGGCCAGAAGTCTGTGAGAAGACACTTAAAGAGCTGAAAGAGAACTATGGTCAACCAAAAATTCTACATCCAACAAAACTATCCTTCAAAAATGAAGGAGACTATAATTCATTCCAAGAAAAACAAAAGTGAGACAATTTGGCATTAGGAAAACTGTCACACAAGAAATATTAAAGGGAGGCCATCGTGATGAAATGAAAAAACACTAGAGAGTAACTTGAGTCCACGCGAAAAAAAGAAGAGCACTGGTTAAGATAACTACATCAATAAAAGGCAATATAAGTAAAAAAAATATTTCATAATGTATGTAATGAATTAATAGAGGAGGGAAGATAAATGCTTGAGTTCATTTAAAAAGAGTCACTGGAATAATGAATTTTATTCTCTAACCTCAATAGGAAATCACCTGGGTGGGGAGGGGGGAGAAGTTTAGTGAACATATTTAGAAAAAAATTGAAGTGACATCAATAGAAGTCTTTGACCCAGTTTACATGGCCTGACTTTCAGAGTCTTCAGGTGGAGCACAGCATAAAACAATTTTGGAACTCAGAACTTTGATAAGTACTTGTTTCTGCTAATGTTTTGGAAGTGATATTTTTTCCTTTAAATTTCTGCTTTCATAGTCTCTATCCCCAACCTCCAGGGAGACAAGTCCAAAAACTGATGTCACAGTGGTTTTATTATGCGTAACCACTAGAACTACCTATAAATAAAAACCTATAAATAAATATTTGGTTTAATGAAACATAGAATCAACCCAAATACTATCTAGAGAATATGAATCAGCAGCCCAAATACTATCTAGAGAATATGAATCAGGTCCAATAACTCATCCATAAAAAAATTAAAAATAAATAAATAAATAAATAAATAAATAAATAAATAAATCCAGGGAAAAAAATTCTTTGAAGGGAGAAAAGAAAGGAATGGAGTAGAGACATTAGGAGAGAAGGGGAGGTTAAGGACAGGGAAGGGGAGCAAGTAACTGTCAATGGTCCAGAGTCTGTTCTGCAAGGTGGGGTGCACAATGCTTAATAAGGGCAAACAGAAATCTCAGTTTCAAACTCAGATGAATGGATGGCTAACTCAGACAACATTCTCCATAGAATTTTCCTTTTCTGAACATGACCCACACTGAGATTGTCATGAGAAATGAAAAGAAAAGAAACAGGCTATAAAAAGTGCTCATGAGGGGGCATAGGGGTGCAAAGAAAATCAGAATTCCAGTCTTTAATTCCATCACATCTAATTGAATGTTGGTTGACTGCTCACTTTATGGAACACCAAGTCCCTAGTCCTCTAATTTTGCTTAACCCTGTTTGGTTTAAAGGTTAAAACACAAAACAAAAAGTTGATGATCAAAAAAAAAAAAAATCAAATTTCATTGAAGGAATAGATCTGATATAAACATGGTAACCATTTTAGGTTCCAGTGGAGTCCTAATCTTGTCTGATGATTCACATGGTTCTTAAGTTTAAAGTGGCCAGGCTGTACACATGAGATGTGGAAAAGATACACTTGGTTTGACCAAGTATTCCTTCATTTCCCTCCCGGGTCTTGTGTCTACCATGCCTATACCTCTCCAGATGAACTTGTTCTGTCTGAAGAGTATTCATTAAATAATTAGGAAGCTTGGCCTTTCCATTAGTGAAATCATCATCATCATCATCATCATCATCATCATCATCATCATCACGGTAATATTCTAACAATGTTTTCTTTTCTAAGATTTTTATTTTGAGATAATTGTAGATTCACATGCATTTGTTAAGAAATTATGGAGCACCCTTTATTGGGTTTTCTTCAATATAATATCTTGAAAAACTGTTCCACAGTTTCACAGCCAGGGCAATGACATTGGTACAGTCAAGATGAGAATACTTCAACAACAAGGATCCCTGGAGGTGTCCTCCCATAGTGAAGTTTCCTTCCCTTCTTTCCCTCACATTCTCCTTGCCTCTGGCAGTCAATAATCTGCTTATTTCTGTGATTTTAGCACTTCAAGGAAGTGACAACAACATGGGACTTTGTTTTGGGGATATAGTATTCTGTTTAGGGGATCAACTTATTTCACTCAGAAACATTTCTCTGGAGCCATATTTTTTGCATGTCAAATCAGTTTCTTTCTATTATTGATTAGCAGCAAAAATAGGGTTCTAACATAGTTTATTAATTCTTCACCCACTGAAAGACCTTGTTCTACTTTGTACTATTACAAATAAAATTTCTGTAAACATCTGTGTACAGAGCTTTGTTGTGAACAAAGATTTTTTCATTCAGGGCAATAAATGTTTGTGATGAAATTCTTAGATGATATGGTAGTATAGGATCAGTTTATTTTAAAAATTTTCAAACTGAGTCAGAGTGGATGTATCGTTTTATATTTCTGCTTTAATCAGCTTTGTGTCATTGTGACCAAAAGAACTGACAAGAGCAGCCTAAAGGAGGAAAAGTTTATTTCGACTCATGTTTTCAGAGGTTCAGTCCATGGTCAGCTGATTCCATAGCCTGGGCCTAAGGTGAGCAGAACATCATGGTGGAAGTGTTTGGCAAACAGGAAGCAGAAAGAGAGCTCCTCTCAGTAGGGGCAAAGATAAATCTCAAAGTCACAACCCCTATGACGTAGGGCCTCCAGCTGCACACTTGAGTATCAATATATTTCTTTATGTTTATTCTATACCTAGAGAAATTACTGAGTTCTTATCAGTTTTGAGAGGTTTTTATTTGTAGCATTCTTTCTGCATAGACCATCATATCATCTGCAGATTTAGTTTCTACTTTTTGTATCTTTATTACTTTCATTTCCTTCTTTGCCATATCTTCAGGGTAGAACTTCCAATGCTATATTAAATAAATGTTGTAAGAAAGTATGTTCTTGCTTTGTTCCAGAAAATAGGAGGAAACATGCAATCTTGCTTCATTATTTGCAGTTTTGTTTTTTTTTTAATTTCATCATGTTGCAGAATTTCTCTTGTATTCCTGCTTTTTCAGAAGTTTTATGATAGCAGGCATTGAACTTTTTTCTGTACAAGTTGATCAGGAATATTCTTTTTATGATACAAATGTGATGGATTATATAAAATGATTTTTTAAATATTGAAACAACCTTGCAACTCTGAAATAAGTCCACTTGGTAATGATGTATATTTTTCATATTTTTTAAATTTTTATTCTCTAATATTTTTCTAAAGCTTTTTGCATTTCTATACGCACTACATATTGATCTGTAGTTTCATTTTTAATTTTTAACAGTCTTATTTGATATCAGGGTAACTCTAATTTCATGAAAACCATTGAGGAATGGTTCCTATTTTCTGGAAAACATTGTGAAGTCTGTTAGTTCTTATTTAAAAATGTTTGCCCAGTGAAAACAAGGATGTCAACTCTCACCACTATTATTTAATATACTGCTAGAAATTTGAGCCAGAGCAATTAAGCAAGAAAAGGAAATAAAAGGGTAAAAAATAGGAAAGGAAGAAGTCAAATTATCATTGTTTGTAGAAGAAATGATCCTATATCTAGAAGATCCAAAGAGTTCCACCAGAAGAAATCTGGAGCTAATGAACAAATTTAGTCAAGTAACAGGTTGCAAAATAAACAGACAAAAATCAATAGCTTTCCTTTATACCAATAATGAATCTACTATGAAAGAAATCAGGAAAATTATCCCATTCACAATAGCTTCAAAAATAAATAAATAGCTAGAAATAGACCTAAGGAGGTAAAAGAACTTTATAATGAAAACTATGGAATATCAAAGTAAAAAATTAAAGAAGACCTCAGGAGATGGAAAGATCTCCCATGTTCATGGATAGGCAGAATTGATATGGCTAAAATGGTCATACTACCAAAAGCAACATACAGATTCAATGGAGTTCCCATCAAAATACCAAAGACATTCTTCACAGAACAAGAAAAAGCTGCCCTAAAATTAATTTGAAAGAATAAAAGACCCCAAATAACCAAAACAATTCTAAGCCAAAAAAAGCAATGTGGAAGGCATCAAAATACCTGACATTAAATTATACTAAAAATTTATAGTAACAAAAACTGCATGGTACTAGCATAAAAACTGACACATAAACCAATGAAGCAAATTAGAATACACAGAGACAAACTCATAATGATGTTGTGTGGAATGTTTTATGAATGTTAACTAGAACCTGTTGTTTGAGGGTGTGTTTTTCTCTATGCTTGCACATGATCTGTCTACCTCTTTAATACATTTCAGAGAGGGGCTTTAAAGTGTAATTTTCTGGTGATACTTTTAAAATTTTCAGGTAGTTTTTCAGGTCTTTTTCAGTTCTGTAGTTGGTATGTACGAATTTAGAACTGCTGAATCCTCTCGGTGAAGTAACACTTTCAATATTATTACACATCATGTTTCTAGCAGTTTTATTTGTTTGAAGTCTATCTAATCTGGTATTAATATAGCTAATCCTTAATTAATGTTTTCAAGAGAAACTTCTTCAGTTTTTAAGGTTCAACCTGCCAATGTTGTTAGAGGTTTTTTTTTTTTTTTTTTAGATATCATATACTTTGGCATTTTTGAATCTACTCTGAATCTCTGCTTCTAATTGCTGTGTTTAAACTTCCACTTGTAATAAAATTTTGGACATATGAGGGTTTAAGTGTGCTATTTTACTTCTGATTTTACATTTGGTCTCCTGTTCTTGGCTTCTCAGTGTTCTCTTTTGTGTCTTCCTGTAGAAAGTACATTAAACTTATTTCTTTTTAAAAAATATTTTTTTAGTTGGTGATGGACACAATACCTTTATTTTATTTATTTATTTTTATGTGGTGTTGAGGATGGAGCCAAGTGTCTCAAGGCAAGTGCTCTACCACTGAGCTACAACCCTAACCCTAACTTATTTCTTGACATGCCTTTCCCTCCACTTGATCATAATAAAATTGGCCTCTTTCCTGTGCACATACTTGGAACTGCATCATCAATAAGACTTTTGCTTTCACTATCACTTATAATTTAGAAAAGTCAGGATGAAGGAATCTATTGCATTTGCCTGTAGAGTTTTTTCTTCATCACCTTCTCTCCTTCTGCCCCAAGAGTCCTTCTTTT
>JAJEJO010000823.1:22884-51566 GCA_020662805.1 Glaucomys volans
CCAACAAGTGATAACCAGTCCTCATTCCTATGGGTGAAATGGCAGTTCTGATTCTTCACAAAGCTTTCTGTGATATACCTCTTTGACTAGGAACAGAGGAATACCTTGATATTACTCCCCATCTGGCTTCCAGTGACTCTGCAGGATCAGTGTTGAGCCATCTCTTACTCTTTGGTCTATGGTGTCCTTGTTCATCACTAGGATTAATCCAGCACCACCCAGGGACTAGGCAGACATGCTTAGAATGATCCTGCAAGCAACGATTCTACCATCAAGTTATTTAAATAAGCATTTATTAGTAAAATAAGCCTTGATTCATGTTATTACACGTCCTTAGACATTCACCAAAAGAAGAAAGTAGGTCTATGATTATTTGACTTTTTGAATGGGTGTAATTTTTTGCCTTTACGTTAATAACTTACTTCATGGTGAAAGAGATCTGACAGCTGCTTATTTCAATTCAGAGATGATATAAATACCTAGTGCCCAGTGGTTTTAGACTATGTTTTATCACTTCTAGTATACCATTGGTTTTAAGATACTTGGAACTAGAATTCAGAGTGAGGGATACATCAATTGATATATACCAGTTGCAATAGTAACACAAATGGGGGTAGATTATCTAATTTAGGATACAGGAAAAGAATACATGATTTTCTGTTTCAAGTTTGAGTGTCTGACACTCATGTAGAATATTTTAAAAATTAGCAGACAAATTAAAAAGCAACAATGTAGAGCAACATATACACTTGTATGGTACCATTATGCAATTGTTAAAACTGCAAACCAAAAGAATATTCAATAATATGCAGCAATGATTGAATATTAGTGATAAATAAAATAAAAAATAATTACAAAGCTAAAGGTTTCTATATGCCCTCCCTTCTCAATACCAACCAAATTTTTTTGCACAATTTGATGTTTCTCTTTCTTGGGATAATATTATCTATTATTAAAGAGTTGAAATTATATGTTAGTAAAGTGTTGATTTTAAGCATGTCTGAAGACTGAAGACATATAGCATATTCAATTTGTAGTATACACATTCACAGTGAACTATGATAAAAAAAATTAAAATCACGCACGTTTGTAGCTAAATAGTAGTCTTGGTCAATCATTGTGAAAGGTGCTGATTCTGGCATCTGGCAGTTTTGAGGTTCTTGCATACTGGTCTCCCTAGAGGACTCAGGATGAAAATCTGGAGGTTAAATTCAGGGAACTAAACTCCTTTTATAGGGGTTTTCAATTTGGAATACAATAAAGCAAGATTGGGGAAAAACATCAGAAATTTTTCACATGAGAATTGGAACTCTAATAAATGCATATTATTGTTACGTTTACTCCCCCATCTCGGATTAAAATAACTGCAAGAACTCCCAGGTGGTCTAAAATGTTCTATATTTTTCTTCCTTTATTGTCAGATTTGATTACTATTATTTGCTATAAAATAATTCCTAATTAATACTTGCAAGATCTTAGGTGAAATAATAAATTGTTAGAAAAATATTTAAGTATACCCCAGAGCAAGCAAATCATGTATTTAATGATATTAGTAAATTAAGAAAAATATCTTGTTTATATTTTATCAACAAAAATGCAAAAATTTGTGATTAATATAATTTCATGATTATATGAGTACACATTACAGAATGTAGAGCAGTTAGAATTAGGGAGCCAAGAGAAGTCAAAGACAGACCTTGTCAGTTGGGCGTTACAGGTCCTCTTACCTGTGTGCATCCTTGCAGCTGCTGGTGAAGAACAGCAGATGTGAACGGACACTGGCAACACGTGGACACCAGAGTTATCACTTTGCTGAAATGAAGTCTTCAGGGAATTTTTCCATTGAAGTCATAATTATTTTCCTCAAAAGAATGGTAAAATAAGGAGAATGATAAATACAGATGCCTTTTAATTCTGCTTCTTTCCCTTTTCTCCTTCATTTTTTCCCTCTGATGATAAAATAGTTGAATTTGTTTTGATGTTAATCATACCAGGATCCCTAATGTTGGTTCTACCAGTTCTTTTTTTTGTAATCATGTTCTTTCTGCCTTTGCAATTATATGAATATAATTTTTAGGTAGAGTTATTAAGGACACCACACCATGTATATAGTCCAAATTGTTCTGGGCCACTTTTATGTGTAAAAATTTCCAGATTAAGTGTAATGGGGGTGTGGAATCTCAAATAACTCCATGATATTTTAATTAAAAAGAATGCACTTTGAAAGGAATCCCCTGTTTAATTTAGAATTACTTGAGAGAGGATTTTGAGGCTGTTTGCACGTGTTGCACTCAACTATACCGATAACCATCACTAACTTAATGTACCACTCACAAGTAGGCAACATGTGGAATTTTAGGTTAGCAGAGAGATGAATCTCAAGAATGGCTTCAAATAGGCAGAAAACAGTTATTCCTTGATCTCTGCAGGGATTTGTTCCTAGGGATCCCCTGGATGCCACAATCTATGTAGAATGACAGTGTTTGGATAGAACCGACATACATCGTCTTGCATACTTTTGATTACTTATACATAATAAAATGCAAATGTTATGTTAACAGTCACACTATATTGTATAAGAAATAATTACATGAACAAGTCTACAAATATTCAGTAGAGATTCAGACTTAATATTTTTGGTTCACAATCAGTTGAATTTGTGGCATTGGAACCTGCAGATATGCAGGGCTGACTATAGGTATTGTTTTATCATTCATTTATCAGTGAATTCACATAAAACTTTAAAATCATTTGCACCAACACCTCAACAATTAGTACACTAATTTCTAAATTCAAGTCTTTTGAAATTAAATTGATAATCAAACTAAAATGTCACGGGGAGAAAAAGTGAGAATGTATTAATTTGGATTATTTTCTTTTTCATTAATATGTAATATCATTTTTGCACCTGAATGACCAGTTTTCTATACTTCCTTTGAGCATATGGAATTTAAATCATCCTGAATTAAGTGACTTTTAAACTATTATGATTTTGATGCAAGCTAATTCATAATAGAGAAAACTTTAATTTTCTAAAAAATAGCTTATTTTGGTAACTAATCTATTAAATAATACTAATTAACATCTAATTTTGTGTCCATATGGTAGAAACGGCAGACTGAATGGGCAATGAGTGTTATTTAGTACTGTGTATTCAAATCCTATACTAGCCTTATAGCAAATGGGCATTCCACTGCAAACTCATTGACCGTTTTGATAGGCATAGTTTTCATTAAAGCAATTGGATAATTTGAGTTGTCATTTAATGTCATTGTATTTTAGTAAAAAGAAGTTCCTTCAGTTCATAGTGAACATGGTGCAATATTCTGTATATCACAAATCTGATCTCAAGGATAATAAACTTAGATGTTGACAGGTAATTCCAGTAAATTCTAGCAAAAATGATATCTAATAAAAATATTTTGAAATGACTAAGAACCTATAAACCTATATTTACCTGAACTCTAATGAAAATACACAAAGTATTAAAATATATACCATTCTTGCTTTCTATTAAGATAATTCCGAATCATATGGGAAATTACATCAAAATGCATTCCTTTCTGTTACCATGATCACAGCATCCAATCTCTTTTTAAAGAGATGCTCTCTCTCTCTCACTATTCCATGAGTAATAATTTTAGCCCTTAGCTTTCACAGAGAATTATGAACAGCATATAATGTGCTAATTTTTGCATATTTTCCTTGTTTTCCTATGGCAAAGGAAGAAATTTCTGTAGGTAATTAAAATCTTTTTTAAAAGGTCATACTATTTTTGAAAAACATACAAACTAGAAGTTTAACACTGAGAGATTTCTTGAAAATTATGTCAATTATTTGTAGCTCTATTTTGTCTTCTATAGGCAAATATTATGAAACATCATACTTTCATGGCAAGACTATTCTTATAAGATATTAAAAATGCACTTTATAAAATATAAAACATTTTTAAAAGAGAAAGTCACTGCATATATGCCTTTAGACAACATGTACACAGTATTCTTATACACACACACACACACATATATATTCACAGATCACAAATATTACACAAATATTAGGGGCATAGATTCATCCACCTTTTTTTTGCAGACTGTATATGGCCGTATGACAAAGCTATGTCATTCCTATATTAAAATTATGTCCTGCTGGGCATAGTGCTGCATGTCTGTAAAAATCTATCCAAATTAAACCCAATAGATGAGTTGTCAGCTAATTTCATTACATACTATGCCAATTTTTTATTCTTTTTCAATCAAAGCTCTGACACCATTATATCCAAACTTTGACTCCTTGGATATGTCAGAAAAAGATGATGAACTACCTTTGGCACATTTTAGTTATCACAAAGGAAATTAAAAAATTGAATGTGGTCATCATAATGTTAAATCAACCACAAGAAAACAAACACATATATTCTTTAGTCTTGGTTTAGTATTATGTTGGTTTTAAAACCATGAAGTACAATCATTAGAAATTTTTATTTCTCTTTATTAATCTTTATTGAGGTAAAAATTCCAAGCTACAAGGGAGAGGGGCTCGTAGCTCAGTCTCAGGAAAGCAATGGGAAATCCTTAGGTCGCTCAACACAAGTGTTACTAGTAGAGAGATAAACTGACGTCATTTGTGGAAACTAAAGAAAATACAACTTGATAAAAACTTCTCTGACAGTTTCCGCCCAACTGCACAGTTTTGTCAAAGAAATTCCCAGAAGAATAAATCAACTATCTTCATAATTGTCAGTTAGATGGAAGGGGAGCCACAGTCAACCCCAGTGTGGCCAGACACCAGACACAGGGTGAGCTGTGAGTGTATGAGGACACTTGGTCACTCAGCCAGCAGCCCAGGGCAAGGACAGGAGCATGGGAATTCAAATCTCTCTTGGAATAGATTGGTTACTGCCTCAATATTAGCACTGTTTGCAGAATGCAAGTCTGGAAATCTGAGAAGCTACATCATAATGATCAAACTCACAAGTGCCCAATTAGATTTTACTTCCTCAGTATTCGATTTCCAGACTAAGAAATTCTTTTTTCAGTATAAGATTTCTTGTCATTGTGAAGGGTTAACATCTGTGCTAGGTATATTAACCACCTGCCCCAAATAAATGTGTGTGCGTGAGTTTGTGGGATTTTTTTTTTTTTTTAGTTCATAAAACATAGCTTCCATATTAAAAAAAAATTGTGAATAGTTTCTAAAATGTTGGAATCTGAACATGTAGTAAATCTCCAAAGGGTTTCTGCCTTTGCTACTATTACACTTTTAGAAATTATGAAAGAAGTAATGTTATGTCCTTTGCACAGGAAAACCTTGGTCTCAGACTCAGATGAACCATTTTATTATGATTTGGACTATGAATTCAAAGGATGTCATGGATAAAGGACATGCACTTGGATATTTTATTAATGGTGTGGTTTCCATATTCGCAGTACTGATGGTGACTATATGCAATCAATGTACACCTTTCACTGATTTGAATAGTGATAAAATGCTTAACTCTTTTAGAATTAGGACAAAATTTAATTATGTAAACTGAATGGCAAGGTACAAAAACCATGATCCTGTCCATATTACCCATATTCATGTAATTTAATTTTACTTCTCATCCATTTCTGAATTTTGTTTAATAATAATACACCTCTGAGGCATACATAGTTTCTCTAAGAAATTTCAGATAAAAGGGCAGATGTTTAGTTACTCCAGAAAAAAGCAACTTGCCTCCATTTCCCATAAACATTGACTCTGGAAGTACTGACAGTAGATTGAAAATGTGAAGAGATTGAAGTTGTCATTAACCAGGTCTATTTGCTGTTTTTCAAAAGCAGCACAGCCACATCAATGTTTATAGCAGCTCAATTCACAATAGCTAGACTGTGGAACCAACCTAGGTGTCCTTCAACAGATGAAAGGATAAAGAAGCTGTGGTATATATACACAATGGAATACTACTCAGCCATAAAGAAAAATAATATGATGGCATTTGCAGATAAATGGATGGAATTTGAGATTATCATGCTAAGTGAAATAAGTCAATCCCAAGAAAACAAAGGCCGAATGTTTTCCCTGGTGAGTGGATGATGATATAGAATCTGGTTGGGGGGTCTGGGGTGAGAGGGAAATGGAAGATCTTTAGATTATGTAGAGGGAAATGGGGGGGTGAGGGTATGAAAAATGGTGGAATGAGACAGACATCATTTCCCTATGTACATATGTGGTTAACAAGAATGATATGAATGTACATCATGCACAACCATAGAAATGAAAATTTGTACCCCATATGCATACAATGAATCAAAATGAAGTCTATAAAAATAAAAAAATTAAAAAATTTTTAAAAAGTCCTCTTGTACTCTTCGTAGTGTAGTTTTATCTTTTGTCTTTTTTTCATTTCTTACTTGATCCATGTTAGAGGCTTCCTTTCTACATTGTCTCTCTTTTCCTACCAACCCTTTTTAGAGTAGCCTTGAACCTACAACATTTGCTGCATTGCAAAAAATCACTCACCTCTACAATCTTGCTTCAGCTTCATTGCCAAATTCAAGGATGGGATGATTTGCGCAGTGATATGCCATAACTTACCATCAGGTACTACATCTAAAGCATAAAATAATTTAATACATATATAAATGATTTCAAACTCATCAATGATCTAAAGAACATACATTAAAGGGATATTAAGAATAGTTACTCAGCTACTAGAAAACTAAGTCAATGCTAGGGGAAATCTAGATACTGAGACTCTCATTGTTTTTGGAAGTGAAAATGTACATAATCACATTGTAGAGATGATTGGAATTAACTTGAAATTAAACATGTGAGTGGACTGTTATCTGGTTCTACTCCCAGAGATAAACACCAGAGAACTCCTAAATATATGCATTGGTAGTAACAGTCAAAACTGCTATTAGTGTCAACATATCCAAAATAAAATTGATAATCGGGTTTGAACAAAAGACATCTATTTGGGGTCATTTGAGGAAGGACAAAATCAGGAGACATAGGCCAGTTGCAACTTGACTACATCCTGAAAGAAGGAAGAAAAGAGAAGTTTGTTAAGGTAAAAACCTCAACTGTGCAAGCTGTTTTGCACACAGTATGATTGAAGGAGGCCAATGGTTAGTTTAAATGGTCTAAAGTCTTTGGTTGTTCCTGTTAAGTGGTTGCAGGTTCAGTAAGAGTGAGTGAGGTGCAAGCTGTGGTTTGACCCAGTTCAAAATAGTCTGTAGAGACATGAATGGGCCCTACTTCTTCAGTGGCCCTCCAACTTTATTTTGGGGATTCTGGACCAAAGTGTATCCATTTCATGATCTCAATTCATCATACCAATCTTTAGCAAAAAATCATGGGAATTCAATCAGGATATGGAAATCGCTGCAGTAATTTTTTTTTTTTTTTTTTGTGGTGCTGGGGATTGAACCCAGGGTCCTGTGATTGCAAGGCAGGCACTCTACCAACTGAGCTATATCCCCGGCCCCACTGCAGTTATTTTAACAGAGCAAATTAAACATAAAACAATGTTAACTAGATATAGTTTTGTTAACTAAGCATCAGAATAGGCAAAAAAGAGAACAGAAATTTTTCACAAAAGTAAAACCTGTACTAAGCAGCTAACACCTATAGAACTAAGGAGCAGAGGAAAGGAAGACATTGAAATACTGAAATTGAAAGCTGACACGGAGGGGCTGGAGATGTAACTCAGTTGGTAGAGTGCTTGCCTCACAAGCCCTAAGGTCCTGGGTTCAAACCCCAGCACCTCAAGAGGAAAAAAAAAAAAAAACTGCCACAAAGGCCCTCCACACCTGGCTTTAGCTGAGATCCCTGGAGAGGAAGTGCCAGGCTTAGATGGAGACCTTGAGCAAAGCCACCAGCTATCCTGTGCTGGTATTTTTGAGGAGACACAATAAGACAGGCTTTCACAGCTTTTCTAAAACTACAAAGTGGGTCCAATTACTGCTATTGGAAGAAATTTCTATTTCTGACACAAGTGTTTGCTGGGATGATTCTCAACGGAAGATCACAGGAGCAACAGAAAACAAATAGGACAAAGCAAGTCCATTCCTCCTATAATGGTGTTTTCAGGAGCTGGGGTTGTAGCTCAGTGGTAGAGTGCTTGCCTCGCATGTGTGAGGCACTGGGTTCAATCCTCAGTTCAACATAAAAATAAATAAATAAAATTTTAGAAATGGAAAACAGAAGAAGTATCATTTAAATAAAGTGATGTTTTCAGGCTTCCTGTCCCAGAATTACAAAGCAAGGAATAAAATTATAGGTGTGAAGATGACAATCAATACATTGATGATTGCTCCAACTAGAAATAACCTAAAAGTCCATCATTGTATAAATTATACGAAGTGATAGTATGTTAATTAAGTAATACATTATACCTTTATATCAATTTCCTATTCTACAAAACAGCTTTCTTAGTGGAATACAGAAGTCAATTTTCACAGGTCAGTTCTTTATCCGTGTGGACCAGTTCCTGACTTAGTTCAAATGGTCCTCCTTCAAGGTTGAAGTCTAGCTAGGTTTATCCCACACATCTCATTTTGGGGGAGCAGTAATTCTGATATTAAGGTCTCATTATCTACATTAACTCTTGTGGTCTGAATGAAGCTCTTGATCCTCACACTTAGGATCTAAATATTTACAATATCTGCTATGCACACAATCAGCACTCGAACATCAAATTTTGTTTTAGCTTTTGTCAGGTAAGAAATACTTGACATAATCAACTTCAAAAGAGAAAAGATTTATTTTAGTTCATAGTTTTGGAATCATGACTCTTGGTTTCAGTGCATGCCTGACTGACCTTCCAGGTCTGTGCTTTCTGCAAAGAGGAGCATGGGGCCCTGGTATCCCCTTCAAAGACATTCCCTCAATGGCCTGAGGACCTCCCACTCTGTCCCTCCTCTTCAAGATTCCACCATCTCCCAAGAGTGCCAAGTTGGGAACCAAGTTTTGTCATATGGAACTTTAGGGCACACTCTATCAAATGGTGACGATGACAGGATAACCATAACTAACAGTCCCAATCTAGAAGGAATAATGGGACATGAGCCCTGTGGCTGTCTTTGGTTCTTAGGAATTCCAAATTCTCACCAGGTAAATGTTGTACTCAGTGTGCAACTTACAGGGCAGAAGGATTCTTCTCTCTGTTGATGTCTTCCTCCATCATTTTTCTCCCATGCTGCTGACTCTGTTCTCTGGAAGTTGTTCTATTTCTCTTTTTCATTCATGAAGGAAATGCAAGAGTATAAACTGAATTCCAGCCTCCTGCACCCTTGCACAGGTTTGGAGGTTCGGATGATTTACACAGCAGGCTCGTTCTCTTTCAATTCAGGCTGTCAGTGCTTCTGACAATAGATTCCTCCTTACAAACTTTATGTGCTTTCTAAATATTAGATTCCAATCAAGCTAATGTAACAAAAGTCACATGCACAATTTTAAGATATGCGTTTTTCTTTCAACTGGGAGTACTTTGAATACATAGGCTTTGTGGGACCATGCTCTCAATCCTTCTGCGAGTCCACTAGTCCAGCTGAAGGGATAAGAGGTCATCTCTCTAATTGTTTTGGAGTTCTTAATAAAGAGTGGTGGTGGCTGTGTTTATGACTGGTCTTTGCTCTCAGGTTGATTCCTCACATTCATCAATTGATTTCTGTTGGGAAGCTCATCTAAATTCAAGTCTTTTACTGAAAGACTTGAACGTTATTTTTCAAACCAGCATACTCTGTTCTCCCTAAATAAGTCTGTTTCATTGTCAACATACCAGCTGACTTATGTACTCGCCATTTTCTTGATTTACCCTGTCAAATGTAGCTAAAAAGAGATACTCCGAAGTTGGAACAGTCTGCTTAACCCATTTTGTCCCTTTGTCCCCAATGTGGAATGCTTATAAAAATCAAATATAGCATACAACATATAATACAAAATATAATCATATCATATAAAATTATAAAGTAAAAATGTTAATTAATATTAACCTTGTTAAGAAAAAATATAAGCTGTAGATTATGATTTCCAACCTATTTTAATACCCTTTAATCAATTTCATTGACCTATTTGCAGAATTGAAATCTTGGGACAACATGGGTTAAAAATAATTTTTGTCCAATTTTACAAGATAATTAGGAGCCAGCTGCTTTTCGAATAAATAGTTTTACCAAGTGTTCCTCCACCACCTAACACAGATCACACTTTACAGTCCCTTAAGAGTTCTACCAAGTCAGTGCCACATTATTTAAGTTTCTATTAAATTCAAAGGCAGAAATCCCACAGTCGAGCTCAAATTTATGAGATAAGAAAGTATACTTGTCCTTAGCAAAAGTGTGAGTGCATGGATGGCTGAAGAATTGGGGTCAATCGTTAAACACAGCAACAATGAAGACAAACCACACCATCTCTATACACTGAAGTTTTTGCATTATAACATAATGGTGAGAGAGAGAAGCAAACCACAGAAGTGTTCCCCATACATGTACATGTGTACAAAATAAAAACATGCAAAATCCAATGATGCATACTGCAAGAAATCACACACAGATGATATATGCAAAGAGTATCAAGGAATTGTTCACCCACGTTGGTTTTTAACTCTAGGGGTAATACAAGTGAGCAAAGGGAAGGAAAGCACCAAAAATTCTCAGATGTTTTGTGGGAGTTTTTATTGCAGGAGTTAGTGTACAGATTTTACTTTATTCTTATTTTTTTATTTGTTTCTCTAATTGCATAAACAGGATTCTCTGGTGCAATACAGATGCTACATACGGACATATGCATCCTATGTATGTACTACATGTATATACACATGCTATTTATATATGTATACAAAAGAATGGATTTTAATCTACTTAGCTTTAGAAGCTATAAACCAAGGAAGTAACAAATGAGAGGAGTGTTTAGTCCTGTTGCTCCCTATAGGAATGGACAGAATGAGAAGATGGGACAGAATGGAAGACAAGGTTAACAGCAAGGCTAAACTCTATCACGCTCAAATTTCCCCTGGCCACTCATTCTTTTCTAAGCCCAGCAAGGCACACTGGGTAATTTTTGTTCTCATCACCCACATAAACATTAAAAAGATTACTTCCCTTGTAAATCAGCATGGAAACATGAGAAACACTGATCATCCAGTCAGGGAAGGCAAAGAGAAACAAACAGGTGTAAGGAACATCATGAAAAATTAAATCTACAAGCTCATAAATTTGTCTGCTCATGACATATTGCTAAAAGCTGAATAGTAATTTAATAATACTTTGAATCAATTGAAAAAAGATTTAGGAGACTGGCTTAAGAACAAAACAAGGAAGTTTTTTTCTATTTAAAGTTGCTTCGTAATTAACAGAAAGTTGCAAGTGTATTAACATTAATATGCTAATGTGATGCCATCACAATTCATAATAATTCAAGAACATATTGCTGTTAAATTCTCAAATATTAACCAAATTGCTAATTGATTGGTTAGGCTTATAGGTATTTGAGATTAAACACTTAAGACTCCTAAACATTTTATAATTATTAAGAGATCTCTTTTACATATTTTAAAAATGGTTTTAATGTGTGCATACATTTTATGTGTATTTCCTTAATAAATATATAATCCACAGATTTAATAAATTTGAATCATGAAATTAAGTCCTAATTTCATGCAAAAGAACAGAGAACAATTACCTTTTGTGAAAGGCAATTAAATTCAACAATGTCAAGGGGATGTTTTTCCCTTATAAAAAAGCAACAATAGCTCATCAAAAGAATTGCTGCTGGTTTCTGGGACACATATTTGATGAACGGTGTCTTAGCACTGGTATTATGCTTGTATATTTAGGACACAAAGGTTTAATTATTAATGCACTATTCCAAATGACTATGAAGATAAATGTGACCATTTACACTGCCTTTTCATTCTCAAGAGTCTTGCAAAGTAAACCTGTTGTCTCAACGTTTCCAGTTAACCCCTGGTTATTGGATGTATCTTGCAATCAGCTAAAGAGTCAATAAATGCTTCCTAATCAGCCCTTTGGTAGCTTATCTATTAAATTAATTTGCATCTTTACCCACTCATCTTTGAAGTCCTGTTGAATCAAATAGCCTTATTATAAAAATCATGAGGGATTTCAACATTTAAATCACAAGGGTTTTCCCTCATTAATTTAAAAGGAAGCTTGAAAAACAAATTCAAATTAATTTTTCAGAAAAGTCTTCCTTTGATTCTATTATTAGAAATGAAACAGTTTTAGGATACTTTTTGAAATCAAATTTTCATAAATAAGGGACGGTATTTTAGGATGAAATCATGATAAGTATAGTTTTTGTAATCAATATATTTTCTTTTCAGATATATATAGAGGAAAAATATTAGTTATCATACAGAAGGAGAAACAGCACCCTGACAAGAAAGCAAAGACAGAGCGGGGAGGGCAAGTCCAGGTGCCTTCTCCTTCTGTATTTTCCCCCTGACAGTGGCAGGGACAAGCTCCCCCAGGTATGGTGCCCTGGCATTTGAGAAAACCACAGCAGTAGGAAGCATTCTTCATCCAGTCCTGTCCTCTAACCCTGTGGCAGACATGAGTCGCTCATGTGAGAGGTGCCCTGTCCCTACCCAGAGTCAGGGAACATACTTATCTCTGAGGTCCAGGTCAGAGACCATAACCTCATACACCTTTGTCCATTCTTATTTCTTCACAACAACCCACTTCTTCATCAACCAGCATTGATTTTTGTATAAATAAATACAAATTTTTATATAAATAAAATGTATTTAAATAAATGAATAAATGTCTGGTTCTTTATAAGGCAAAAAGAAATCCTCTTGACACTGTTGAATTTAATTTCCTTTTAGAACAGGTAATTTTTATCTTTGTTTTGCATGGAATTAGGACTTAATTTCATGATTCAAATGTTAAATCTTTTGTATAAATAAAACTTACTTATATATTAAATAAAGCTGTATGCTGCAATAGTTGGGCTTCATTCCTGAGTGCATTTGTTCTGTAATTCAAGGGAAAATCTTCTGAGAATCTACTTTATGCCAGACACTCTGTTGTCACTGAATATACAGAAATCAGCAAGGCAGAAATAATCCTGAATTAGTTAATATCTAACCAATGAAGAGAGAAAGCAACAAACAAAAGGAAAAGTAAGTCATTAGAAATTGTGAAGATAAACATGACAGAAAAAAAGAAGATCCCCCAGAGCAAAACAGTATGCAGCACCTTTTTTCAAACAAATAAAATGGGAAAATGTCATTGAGGAGCTGCTATTGTAGATGACACCAGAGGATAACAAGTCAGTATGTGAATATTCAAGGGAAATATTTCCAGGAAGAGTGAAATGTAAATAATAAAAACCTGACTCAAGAAAGTGTTCCCTTATTTTGGAAACTGAAAGAACGATGTGTTACGAGAGTACTGAAAGTTGAGTTTGTTTTTGTTTTTTCAAAATAAAAACTGGATGTGATAGATTATGTAGGAACTTGAAGGCCATATTTAAAAGTTTCAGTATTCCAAGTGCAATGAGAAGCTATTAATATTGTTTCAAAAACATGTTGGCAGGTGCAAACCAGTTTGAAGGTTATTTTGGTGTTCCAGTGAGAGAAGGATTCCCCGGTCTCTAAGGCATGGGAGGTAACAATGGAAACAAGTAACCGAATATGAGAAATTAGATGAGACAAATAGTGAGATTGAGAGACGAATGTAATTAAGAGAACAAGGAGAAGGAAGTGCCAGGAATGACCTCCAAAGTTCCTTTTAAGGTGACTGGTATTAGTCTTCCCGCAGAGGCAGGTGGATTGTAATGGCATTTGAGTAAAATTGTGAGTTTAGTTTTGAAACATGATTAAAATTATTATTATTATTATTTAAAGACATTCCACTCTAGATGTAAATTATGAAGATAGATTTATGAGACTAGAACTTTCCAATGTGGTCTACTCTGGCATAACACACTAGTGTTTACTCTTTTAAAGATACTTAAATAATCTAAGAAGAGAATGCAGAGTCCAGAAGGAATTGGAAAAGAGTAACAAGAAACTCTAATATTGAGAAGTTGGAAGCAAGAAAATGATCTAGACGAGGACAATGGGGAAGATTTCCTGGGAAATGTTGAGTCACCCAGGTCAGGGGAAAACATTTCAGAGAAGAAGGGGTACCTCTAAGCAAGAGAGTAATTTACAGCCAGATATTATTATAAAGGTAAAGCATGGTGTCAAAATGTGTGCAGAATTGCAAGAAGTAGATTTTGTGACAACTTCAGAGACCCAGGGATGGGCCCAGGACTCAGACAAGGGGCAGGAAAACAATGCTTAACAATTTCAAAGCAAGGTAAGGATAAAAGCTTGAGTCAAATTTAGATTTAGGCAATATAGTAAGAAGTTATTTGGGTGTTCTAATATAACATCCTTTTAAGTGGCTCTGTTCTATATAAAGTGAGACAATAAACAGAAAAATGGTTTAGCAGATTACTACGTTACTGATAAAAGCTAGATTTTTCGTTAGGGGATCTTAACAGTGAAACTCATAGAGTCTTATTCATTTCATCACAGAAATTGTAGGCTCTCCATATCAAGCAATGAAGAAAGAACATAGTCAACAGGATTGGAGAACATTTTCCTGTACACCTTGAGGTTAAATAACACAGTTCATAAACTTCACTATTAGTAGTGACATGATTGAAGTTGAAGATTAAGAATGATATGACTTACAAGGAGGTATGAAGTGACTCCAACCATGAATCGAAGGAAACTGGGTCATGCAAATAGTTTATGGACACAAATAAGAAGGAGCTATAGCAAACATATCAGAGAAACTTTTCTTTCTCCCTGGATATATTTACATGGTATAGAAAGAAACTTAAAATGATACAGAAATGATGAATCTTATTTCTAGTTGTGAGATAAATAAAAAGGTGATTTTGATTTGTTTGTACATTTTATCATAAACTATTCATGTTGGAATTTTCATATATCAAGGAGGATATAATAATTTTCTTCAAATAGATTTTTTTAAAAATATATATTTTAAAAAGTATACATATTTTATGTAATATATAAATCAGAAGATTTTAGTTGAAAATGGAAAAATCATAACTCAAACTGAACACTCAACTTGGGATCTAATATGAGAAAATTTTGAAGTCAAAATTGATTTTGTCAATGGAATATCCAGATGTGTGTGGTGTGGATGTCACAGCTGGGAGAATCACAAATATCAGTTCAGACCTCTCTCACTCTCTCTTCCTATGGAGAATTTTGGTCAGTCAAGACAGGAATGTGTGTCTATGTGTGTCTGTCTGCGTGTATATGTGTGTGTGTGTGTGTGTGTGTGTTTGTGTGTGTGTGCACCCACTTCCCTTTTGGCAGAATGCCCAACCCCCCTTGTGATGGGTTTTATTTCTAGGTACTTGAACATTCGTCTTCTCACTCTGTTGAGATTTGGTACAAAGTTTTATAGGGGTTTCCCTATGCAATAAATTCAGAGTAATGGCCAGAGATTACTCTAGAAAAGCCCATCTTTGACCAGCCTATATGGATCTTTTGTTGGTGAAACTGGAAATGTATCCATCTTGGTAAAAATTTTCAATGCATAACCCATTTAAAATAGAAGCAGTCATAGCGAGATGTAACTGGAGAACATCATACTCAGTAAAATAAGCCAGACTCAGAAAGTCCAGGGTCAATGGCTTCTCTCAAACGCAGAAACTACAGAAAAAGAGGAATTTTTAAAAGGGAACTACATGAAAATAAGAGGGAGATCAGTAGAGTGGAAGTAGGGGATTAAGGGAGGGGAGGGAAAGGGAAAGAGTGGCATAAATTATATCAAATATGCTATGTGATGTATGCATGTGTCATAGTACATTGCAACTTTATATATAACTATAATACACCAGTTAAAAAGAAATAGATAAATAACTTAAAGGAAGACCAGGAGAGTAGAGGAAAGGGATCAAGGAGAGGAAGGAGTGAAGGAAAGAGGAAGTCTAAGGATTGAAATAAAGAATGTTTTTGAGTGCATGTGTGAATGCCAAAATGAACCTCACTATTATGTATAACTATCATACACTAAAAAGAAAAGCAGAACCAGCCATCTGATCTGGAGCACGACCTATTTAAGAAAGCATGCCCCTTTCTCCTGGGGTAGCAGGCCCATGTCAGGGCACAGGGCTCAACATGCACATTTAAGCTGAATTTATTCTCTCCATCACCCACTCATTTGTGCCATTTTGCAACCAACAGGAGTCCAATGGGCCAGGTATACATTATTCCATTTTCACAATCCAAAGAATAAGAAGCCTCCTCTCAAAATGCATGTACATGAGACCCCAAGAAAGATTATAATTGCATCAATGTGGACATGCATAAAGATGATTTGATTATACAGGTATCCTTAAAAACACATGACAAGGAATTGTGCATTCTGCAAAAGGGAAGGAACAAAAAGGTTACACACACACACACACACACTTCTTTCTTGACTGAATATCACCCTCTTGCTATCCACTCACACCCCTTTTTCTCTCATCTCTTTTGCATGAAGACTCATGGGGAAAAAAAGTCTCCAAGTCAGTCTCCATGTTTTCTTTCTCTTCTCCAGCTGAGTCCCATCCTTCTCAAAACACTCTACCAAAACAATCCTTGCTAAAGTTGAACACAACTTTCTAGTTGCTGAATGATAGGATCATAGTTTTGGTTTCCATCTAACATGATATCTTAGTATACTTGATCTAACAGATCACTTCTTTCATTTATTGAAGATGCTTCTCACCCTGACAAAATAGACTCCCTACTACCACCATCTCTGGCAGGTTTCTTCAATGACATTCTTTTGGAGGTCACTGACTTACTCCTACTATTTCACAGTAGAGCAACATGAATATTGATGTCCAGTTCTCTTGTCCTTTTTTCTCACTTTACATCTCTTTCCTAAGCAATCATAGTTACAACTCAAATTTTACAGCAATAGCTAAAAATCTGTACCTCTAGCTGAAGCACTCCTTCTTCTGAGCTACAGAAGTAGGTATTAAATTGTTGCATTGAAAAACTATCCCTCTCCTTTATAGGACACAGCATTCCTCCCCTTCAGCAAAGTGCCATCTTGGAATCAGAGACTGGGCCCTCACTAGTTGCTGAAGCTCCTAATACCTTGGTCTTCAACTTTTCAGCCTCTAGAATTGGAAGTGTTCTTTATGAATTACCCAGTGTGCTGTATTTTTGCATAGTAGTATGAATGAACTAAGAGTTGTAAAGAATAAAACAGGTTCATTACTATTTACTCATAAAAAAATTTCTTCATGGGAAATGGTCAAACAACTATAAATTTAATGAAAAAGAGAGTTATCAGTTATGACCTTATAAATAGCAGTAAACATTTATGTAATATAATTGAAAAGATGCAATTATAGTAGCAATAAAAACTTCTACATTACCTACTAATGGTTTTAAAGATATATTTATATAATTATAATTAAAGGTAAATTGTTCCCAAGTAAATGAAGAAATTTGTTCACAGGTGGGAAAAATTGTCAGCTATGAAATTCATCTATTGACTCAGCATTTATTAAAGCCCAAGTAAGAGTCAGGAACTCTTCTGAGAATTTGGAATATGTCAGTGAGCAAAACAGAACAAAGATTCTGTAATGATTAAAACACTCCTGTCCTGGAGCAAGGACATTTCCAACAGACACAGAAATCAAAGCTTCCTTCTTACAGGACAGTGCATCCTATTACCTAGGCTTCCTGTATTAGTTCCCAAAGGGATAAGGAAAATATTAAAGATCTTCCTTGTTCATGTGCCTGCCATGACTTTCACACACCCTGGATGAAACACCTAAAGAATGCTGACTTCTCCATGGGTTTGGCTCACTCAGGAGAACTTAATCATTCACTATCTCAAGACCACCACTCCCTTTGGGGATTTGGTCAGTCCTTGGTGGGATGAAGTGTCCTTGAGGGGATCACTGTGTCAGACAGGTTGTTGGAATGGAGCTGTCTTTGTTCTAACTTGAATTTAAGGAACCCCACTGGGAATAAGACTGGAGTCTCACCTGTGGAGAGGATGCTCTGCCCAGGGACTTCCCAAGAGGGAGCCTGAATAGCTGCCCCAGGATTCCCCAGCAACATGACTTCAGGTGTTGGGGTTTCCAGTGATCTTGTGTTGTATTTTCTTCTCTCTCTCCCTGGTCTACCAATTTTTCTTTTGCCCTTGCTTTTATTTTATTAATAAAATAAACACTAGCTTGTATAAAGAGGGTGTCTCTATTGTCTATTGGATCTGACCTGCCCAATTCAGCATCTGCAAATGTAAAGATTTAATGTTACAGTTCAATGCAGATATGGTCCTAGTCCCTTGACAGGAAAGGAATTTATCAGGAAAGGGATCCTCTCACATTTACCAGATATTGAGCATACTGCTTTTGCAGACATCAAATCATTTTTTAGAGAAGGTCAAGCCTAATTAACCAATTAATATACAGAGGTTTTGTGGTTAAAATAAAGTTTGAAAAATATTTTCAGTCCATTACACATTAAAATTAATTTGAATTTGCATAGCACTCCCATACTATAGTCTTACTCTCTCCTGAAAAATAGGATGTTTAAACTAAAGGATATCCAAGTTCTTGTTCCATTATGAAATGCTATGACTCTCATCATTTTTCCCAATGTTTATAACTTCATTTTCTAGTTTAGTTTGGTTCAGAAATAATTTTTTCTTTCTATAATGATTACTACTTTTTAGTGCCCATGTTAACCAAGTACACTTGACTATTGTCACCTTCTTTACCCCATCTCAAGACCTGTGAAAATCTTACAAATATATGTCTTCCATAATTGATCTTTCCAATTTTAGTTATTAACCCCAGTCATAACACTAAGTAGACAGTGTTTTTTGTTTAAAAATCAATACATAATGCTTTTGGATGGAATCTAGGCTCTTCAAAGCCTTCAAATCTAGATCCCAACAAATAAGAAAAAATTGACAAACTCCCAGTTATAATTAGGTTTTAAAAAAGCAATATTTACATATGAGGCTAATTGGCTTCTACCTATAAAACAAAACTGCACTTCAATATATGTCCCAAAGATCTAAATCAGTATATCACAGGGACGTAGCCTTGTGAATGCTTATAGCAGTGCAATTCACAACAGCCAGGTTAAGGAACCAACCCAGATGCCCATGGACAGATGAATGGATAAGAAAACATGGTGTGTGTGTGTATGTGTGTGAGTGTGTGTGTGTGTGTGTGTGTGTATGTAATATATTTATGAAGTATATATATATTTTATATATATATTTATGTAATATATTTATGAAATATATATAAATATATATATATTTCTCTCTCTCATATGAGAGAGAAAGAGAGAATATATATAAATATATATATATAGACATATATATAATATATATATAAATAAATATATGTAAATATATATAAATATATATATATTTCTCTCATATGAGAGAGAGAGAGAAAGAGAGAGAAGTTCAACTTAGCCAGAAAGAAGAATGAAATTATGGCATTTGCTGCTAAATGAGTTGAAATTGAGAACATCATGATAAGTGAAATAAGCCAGATTCAGAAAGTCAAGAGTTGAAAGTTTTCATTTTCTCTCACATGTGAAGCCTAGACCAAAATAAAAATAAAAAATAAAAAAGGAAAAGAAAGGAAGGAAGTTGTGTTCATATGGGAGGGAATCCCATGAGAACAGAAGAGAGATTAGTGGAACAGAGTAGGAAGATTCAGAGGAAGGGATGTGGGCTGAGGAAACGGAGAACTGGTGGAATGAAATTGACCATTGTTCCATGTGCACATATGAATTCTCCACAGTGAATTTCACCTGAATGTGTATCTATAAATAGAAGGAAGATCAGCACAGAAGAAGAAAGGGAACCGGAGGAGAGAAGATGGGAGGGAAAGGGGGAGCACTAGTGTTTGAATTGGAGCAAATCGTATTTCATTCTTGTATGATCATGTCAAAATGAACCCAAATGTAATGCACACCTACAATGCACCAGTAAAAATGTGAAAAAAAGAACACATACAAACAATTTTTTTTTCAAACAAACTCCTGATTGAATTTTATAAACTCTTACAGGAAGTGAAATATTGGAGTATGTTTATTCCTTTGGTTTGTTTATTTTCGTATGTTTTCAGATCTTTAAGGTGTTGTCTTCAGCCTGAAATGGCACTGTGCACTCAAATTTCCAGTTATTTTGATAATGTAAGGCAGAGTGACTACTTAAGGAACTCTGGTGTATCATCTCATGGTTGAATTAACAAAGATCTTTCTTTTATCTGTAGCTGACATGAAAAGGAACATGAGTTATCTGCTTAAACTGAGAAAACCCAAAAGGATGACATTTAACCAAGAGTTAAGGAAGGGACAGAATTCTTCTAGCCAATAGTTGCTGCTTCTGGCTTCCCAGTGACTATATTTACTAAATATTTAGGTGGCCTAATTTTATGAGGAATTGAAACACCCGGAGGGAATCATGGAAATAGTATATTTCTTCCCTTAGATTACTCAAGTCCCAAGTAGCTAATACCAAATTTTGGGGGCTTGTCACGAAATTGTCCACTGTTAATAAGTATACCATTGACTTTCAAAGTCACAATCACCTTGGGAACACAACTAGTCTCCAGTTACCTTGATACACTGATTTAATCTGCACATAGTCCTTCTGCTGCTCTTACCTTATTAAAAAAAGACCAGAAATAGTACAGAATGTTGTCAAGATCCACCAGTTGTGCTGTAAAGGTTACTTATGTGTTGGCAGATTTATATGTGAAATACTTTTAAGTACACTTCAATTAGGCTTTCTATGACTTAGTACTGAACTGTGCAAATTATACCTTTCAATCAATAAGAATGGGAATGTGTTCAAAAATAAAATACAAATTTGTACCTACTTGATTGACAATGTGTCTGGTTTTGGTCTTCTCTAGCTTATATGACAATACATTGAAAATCATTCTATTAACTAAACAAATGTACTCTATGAAAAGTGCAAATGTGCAATAATACAACATCAAATTTTAGCTCAAAGTAGTTATTTAGTAGAATCAGCACTTTAGCCTAACAGGAAAAAAATAGACTTAATTATGATAGCTTGGTCTGTTGAACATTTGACTCATTGTTTCTTTTACATTACCATGGCATTCAATCAATTATTTTTAGCATGATCTGAAGCTTGAAAATAATTATAGAGACAAAGACAAAAAATGTGTGTTGTTGGACATTTAAAACTCAAAACTGAACACTAATTCAATGTCATTGAGAAGATGAAACTCAAAAGTGTCTTTCAAATTGACACTTTCCATCAATGTCCTGTGACTACTTTTTAGTTTCATTTTATGGAAATATTAATCATATCACCTCTTGAAGTACAAAAAAGTAAATGAGAAATATGGTATTTTTGTTATGTAATTATCTTTAGTTGACTTATTAAAACAATTTTTTAAAATTATAATTCAAATCAGCATACATGTATTAGGTAAGCATTTCATATATTGAATATAAGGAGACATAAGTAAGTACATTTTCTTTTTTTTTCTTAATTTTTTGTAGTTGTAGATGGACAGAATGCCTTTATTTTATTTGTTTATTTTTATGTGATGCTGAGAATCGAACCCAGTGCCTCACCCCTGCTAAGTGCTCTGCCATTGAGATACAACTCCAGACCCAAGTAAGTACATTTCCATGAAGAAGATTTAATGTTGTCTTTAGTTCACAAGCACTAACAAAATTAAGAAAATAAACTGCATTTTCATCAAAAACTTTGTGATCAGGTAGAAACCCTTTCATTTCTGAACTATTTTCTCATAAAAAGTTAAGGAAATATTTTTTTAAAAGTAAATCTTTAAGACACTAAGGTATTTTTGAGGCAAATATATTTTCTCAATTCATTTACAAAATTTATTCACATAAATTTGGTCATTTTATTTACGCCATGTTATGTTATAGTGTTGTCATCCTAATCTACTCCTGATGACCTTGACTTTTAGTAACCAGGCAATTAATGTCGCCTCATTTCATGCTCAAATTTTTTCAACAATTCTTTGTTAGTCCAAGATATATTTTATGTGCCAAGGGAAACTTAAGAAATAGTTTGCTTACTTCAAATCTAATTAAATCTCTAATGCACTTAAGGTGAAATTGCTGTTTTACAATGGCTGACCCTGTATAATTCTAAAACTCATTCTAGAAATATAGTGTCTGTAGGGTAATGTCTGTCTCATTCCACCATTTTTCATACCCCTTCACCTCCCCCTCTCATTTCCCTCTTCATAATCTAAAGATTCTCCATGAAAAGTTGTACACCATTTGTGTACAATGAATCAAAATGAAGTCTGTAAAAATTTAAAAAATTATAAAGGGAGAAAAAAAGAAATATAGTGTCCAATATAGAAAATTGTTTAAATCAGAGCAATGAAGTGTTTCAAACAAGTATTTCCCTGGCTGGGAAGCTTTTGAAGCAGAAAACGTAACTTGGAACTCCCATATTCTCATCTTTGTTTTCCTCCCATCAAGCCACATGTCAGCAAAGTAGTCAATATTTTATTTGATGCAAATTTGTAACTGTTGCTTCTTGTAGAAAATTATTTCTTATGTAATTCAAAGTACATATAAAAAGACTCATTCTGAAATCATTTTTAGCTTTCAGAACTGTGCAAGAGTACTATCCTTTGTTCAAATTCTTAATTCACATAGAACCCAATTTTTTCATAATTTGAAATATGCACACACATTTATATATATATATTCTATTTCTGGAGTTACAGATATGGATATTTTTAATCATAACCCACTCCATCTGATCTCTAAATAGTTTCTTGATGTTTCATAAACCGATAGACTTAGCATCTTGCCTCAAGTTTTACATAATCCAGAAGTCTTTTCCTATATCATGCCACAAATATATTTGCCCAGACATTTCAAAGAATTTAAAACTCTCTCTACTCCAAGACTCCGAATTGAGTAAATTAGAAAGTTTGGTTGGTTCTTAGATGTCAAAATCTTCAAACTTAATTTTTAAGAAGTCTACTTTGTGTCCAACTTGGAAAAAACCTCTGAGTTAGAATCAGACAAATGTACTTTTGAAACATCACTATATTGTGTGTGTCTTACCTTGAGCCAGTGATTTTGCCTCTGTCTGCTTCACCTTCTTCAACTTCCTCAACATGAAGGTAATGACATCTACCAGCAGGAATATGTGCTGTGCCTTACACCCTGACCATGAGCAATAGAGTTTGGTTTAATAAAATTTTCAGGACGATTTTTTTAGATTTTGTTTGTTTCTTTTAATATAGTCCCCTCGTTGAGATTGCTAAATAGATATAAACTTAAGCTCTTAGGTCACCTCTCTCACTCTTTCACTGGTATCCCACTTCCCCTGGCCCCACCCTCTTCAGGGTTCAAGGTCAAGAAATTCTGCTCATAATCTGCTCTGGTAACCAAACTTCAAGTCCTTCGAAGTCTTAAGTTGTCCAGTATTGTGTTTTAGAGTGCTTACTCTGTCACCCACCTCTCTGGTAGGTGGTTCTTTCACGACTTCCTTTCTGGGCTGTAGAGGGGTCAAGGATTGGATTCCTGAATGTGTTGTGCCGTTTTCAATTTCATGACCCATTCTTTTATGTTTGATTCAGGGAATCTTAGAGAGGCAGCACTGATCTTCTTTTCAGCCTGGATATTAAAAAGTATGTGAGTGAAGTAATTAGAAATTAGACACACACAGGCGCGCGCGCGCGCACACACACACACACACACACACACACTTAAATTCCTTCTTCCTGCATCAAGAATTGGAAGCACTTATTACAGAAAATGCTTTCATCTGCTTTGTTTTCTAAGAATGATGTTGAAAGTGTCAGTGGTGGAAAACAATTAGGAGAACTAATCCTGGGACAGAGGATTTAATGGGACAGATGCTGCTGCTCTGAAGAGAATAAGAAGAAAAGCAAATAGAATGATGGCCACTGGTGGCTGAATGGATTAAGTTATCTACTACTGCTTTCATTGGAAGAAACATACACTGATACAACTTAAATTTTAAAAAAACTAAAATAAGCAAAACAACAAATTTTAAGTAAATGGACTTGGACATCATTATGAATAACTGAGTCTCAAAAAATGCAATTTTGTATGTATGTGAAACAAGCCTAGAAATGGCTCACAGAAGTGTTTTGCAGAGATCACCAATAATTATCACAAACACGGAGCCCAAGATGGTAGTAAACCATCAGATCTGAAGGAACAGAGCACCCAAGCCACAAAGTTAAAGAAAAGACAAGCTTCATCAAGAAGTGATTTCCTTCTGAATTCATATTCCTGGCTTCATAATCAGCCAGAGGTGTGCTGAATATGATAAGGAGATTGGATTATGATCAGGCCAAAACATAACTCCAGTATGAGAAATTCTACCAGTTACAACAGAAAAATCTGCATGTTAATGTACATTTCTCATATTTTCAAGAGAATTTTAAGAGAAAGGATCATTTTTTCAAGACAGAAGGGACAAAAAAGCAAAAAATGCTATGAGAACTCAAGCTTTCATGGTTTTAGAAAGTATTTTATAAATAGTGTAACAGGTAGAGTTGCTGCTATAATGATTTTAATAGGAAAAAAAGAAGATTGAGTTAAGTAGTGAAATTGCTCAAGGCAGAAGTCCCCAGAGTTTGTTTTTGTATTTGTTTTTCCTCCAATCTGCCTCTCGCTCCTCTTATAAATTATTTTTAAATCACAAAACACTAAAGGTATAATATTCATATTTCAACATAATGAATCTAAATAATTTCTCATCATGTGTGTACCAAATGATATTACTTTTGCTTTAAATTCCCTAACTCCTAATTAAGTTTTCCAAAGCAATAGCAATACAAGTGACTTGATTCTAGAAGAATAATATCGAGCTCACTAAAAATTATTAAGCTCTGGTGTCTGTAGAATAATATGGCACCTGTTTTTTATTGTACACTTCAAGAGAACACTCCAAGGAAAATAAAGTCTAATATAATCATTATTAAATGTTTATTAGTCACAGCTCAAAATCTCATTAATTGTACTGCTGTACAGAAACACCTATTTCCCAAGAACAAACACCTTTAAGTTTTGATAATTAAAACTTTGGATGTCAATATTCTTTTAGCTCAAGGTAGCAAGTATTACGGTGCTTATTTGGTAATGAAAGCTTATTTCTAGCCATTCAATTTTCCTATTTATAAATTAAGCTATTTTCTTTTATATTGTTCCTTTAAAAAATCATCCGACTGAATACTTGTAAATTCTTATTTATTCATTGAGAAAAAGAAGAAATTGGAGAAAATAAAACATTAACGCAGTTGTTAGGAAAGAACTATGGAATCGACAATATACAAATTATTTGTATTTTGTTCTCCCTGTGGATGATAAATGCTCAGTGACCATGAAGGAAGAGAGAGAGAGAGAGAGAGAGAGAGAGAGAGAGAGAGAGAGAATGTATTGATTGCCTCTAACATGCTCATTATTTGCATTAATACCTACAAATAAGACTAAAAGTTTAAATGTCTCTACTAAAATCAATTTGCAAAACCTTTAGTATAATATTACCTCAGTATGATCATGAGTTGACAACTTGAAGTTGTATCTTAGGGAAACAAGCAAAAAGTTTAAGAGGCTTCTTATTAGATATATTTTCATAATTCTAATTGTGAAAGGGTGATGACTCTTTGATCAGGAAGCCAGGAAGCTAGGAAGCTTTCAACTTTAATGATGTCCTGCCATCAAAACTAGTTTGAGATCCAAATGTGACTCAGGGTCACAACTTTGAGGTCTAGGTTTGTTGTCATTTGTTTTGTTTTGGGTGACATTTTGTTTTTAACAGAGAAAAATACCAATGCAGCTCACATCACATTTTCCTGTTACCTCTCGTGGGTAGATTAGAGTTAATATACTGCTGAGATGGTATGCCATATAAATGCCAAAGCTGGTGATATGCTGCAGTGCTCAGCCAGAAAATGTACAATTTCCCAAAGATGTTATAAATGAATATCATAAATCCAACTTTAGAGCACAAATAACCATTTTGTCATTTGTAACATCTGAGAACAACTGTTCCTCTATTTATGAGAATTCAAACTCTTCTCAGATGAGAAATCTCACATCCCAAGAAAATAATTTGTTACTGCACTTCTACTTATGAACCACTCTTACATAAGTGGTTCATACACACACACACACAGAAATACACACACACACACACACACACACACACAGAAACACACACACACACACTTTCACTCTCCAAAATGTTAATAATAGTGAAAAACTTGAAAATCTATTATCCTACTGTTCAGGATTACCAACCAGATTTTGGGAAGCTAGAATCTTACACATTTTGGAAATTTTTCTGTTTTAAAAAGAATACAAATCTATGAAACCAAAATTAAGTACAAGGTAACTATTTCTTTGTAATGACCAAAATAATCACAGTGAATTTCAAATTGTAAATTGTTGAAAAAAATCAAAAGCAAAACAAAAGCTTGAAAATGACATAACTTATTATCTTTTACTATAACATTAAAACACTCTTTTCCTAAATTTGGATTCCTATTTTTCTTGACTTTTGATAATGGAACAATTTTGTAATATTTCGTACAGTGATAATAAATGGTTTCTTTTTTTCTGCTATGGATCAAAAACAATTTTAAAAATTGAAGAATTTGGAAAATTTTTAATTCATGTTTTTGATAATGATATATGAAAGCTTATGACTTTTAAAAAAATTTTCTATTTTGTGAAATGTCCATACAATTGAGTACATCAATTGCAGATAAATGTCATATTGCCTTTTAATTTTAACAGGTATTTTAATAGATATTTTATATTCTAATTCTTTGTTGTTCATATGTTTCACAAATATCTTCTTCTCCTTTTTAGGTTCTATGTATCATTAGTCTAATTTTATTTATGTAATATTTTTATTTTAATATTCTATGTGGTGAAAGTATATTTTTAAATAAATTTTGCCTTTTTAAAAGGATAACCTATGCTATGGTTATAATTATGTTCTCTATTTTTATAGATGTTAAAAATGGTATTCCTAAGGTCATGATAATCTTTCCCATGATAGCAGGCTATACCATTCTCTGAGTAACTCCATGATGTATTGAAAAGTAGTTTTCAAACTATGGTTAAAGCAATATCTTGCTATGAGTTCTATTTTAAGTCCAAGTAACACGGTAGAAGGACCCTACACCTTATTTGTATAAGTAAATAACCACCTGCCCAGCACAAACTTAAGACACAAAGTGATAAATAATGGATTCATGACAACTTATCAGACTGAATCGAGGAACACCTGGACATGTGTCCATCCCAACCATATCAGAAGCTTAAGACTCAGGAACTTGTCAGCCTCACCAGATGCCACCCCCTCACCTAAGATCCAAAGAAGAAGATCCCCCCTCCCCTGCCTAGCATGGTAACACTCTGATCCCAACACTGGGTCACTCCTCATGAAACTTGCCCTGGGAAAGTCACCACAGCAGCTTAGCTCCAATCCTCTAGTCCCATGCTTGAGCTCTGCATGGTTTCTCCTGCCTGTGAGGATAACACTGGGCCACTGCAAGATGACACTTCCACCTGACACTGTGAAACTACTGTGACCAAACCTGTCCTGGACAACTCTGTAGGACAGGTTGTTAAAACACTTATCTGATCACCTATGTGACTCATTGCATTCCTGTATGCTTGGCACAGCGTCCTGTAGCTCTTTGGTCTCCCTAACCCTTTTTCAGTCTTTCTGAAGCCTGTATACATGATTAGGTGAAATACAGTGTGTAAGTTGAGTGCTATAAATATTAGAGATTTAGATCGGAATGTAATACAAAAACTTGTGACTACTCAATCTAAACTCTCAGGTGACCCACAAGGGCTCAGTTAAACATGACCAGTGAAAGTAGTGTAGCTTGTGAATTTATAGTCAGTAGGCAAATTCTGACACTGGGAAAAAACACAGACATTTCCAGTCTCTTTTAATGATATAACTAGCTCATGATATTCTCCTATATTTTCTTCAGAATTTGAAAGATTTAATTCTCATATTTAGTTATTTATTAGTACTTGATTTCTTACATGGTGTTAAAGTGAATGTGTTTCCATGGATAATAAAACCTTTCATAGTATTTATGAGTTAACCAATTCTTTACCCATTGATTTGCAATGTTACCTCTTGCTTATATCATGAGTTCAGGTAAAAGTATCATTTCTTTTGATCACTATTTGGTTCCCTTTGTTATTTTATTTTCCATTAAAGATACTAAAGGTATCATTATTATAACCTTATAATAAGCTCTGCTATTTGATGGGATGCTCCTATCTTTCAGAATCACCTGAAATAATCTTGACCCATTATTCTAGAAAGGATTTGTACTTGCTTCTTAGAAAGTGATACAAATCTTTTTTTTTTTTTTTGGCTCTTTTTTTTTTATTTACTTATTGATTCATTGAACACAAATGGAGTACAGCTATTGTTTCAAGGGTTGTACACAAAGTAGAGTCACACCATCTGTGCTTTCTTGCATGTACACAGGGCAATGATATCTGTCACACACTCTGTTATTGATTTTACCCCCCACCCGCCCCCACCCCTCCCTTCCCTCTATGCTGGCTATCTTTCCTCCATTCTTGCCATCTTTCCCCCCCACATTAT
>JAJEJO010000823.1:60307-137653 GCA_020662805.1 Glaucomys volans
TGGACAATGAGAAAAATGATAGTTGTACTAAAAAAATAAAATAAAATCTGAAATTAAAAAAAAATGGCCTAGTTTAAAGCTGATAACCTCTTTAGACTCCCAGGATAGCTTGAGTGATCTGGAGTAGATTATTAGTGCAATTATTTAAAGAAAGAAATCATAGCTCAGAGAGGAGGAGAGTTTAACAACAACAACAAAAACAAAAAACAGCAGAAAAATGGAAAATTGATTTTTGATTTTTTTTTTTTTTTTTGAGGGATGGGGTTGGTTACCAGGGATTCAATTCAGGGGTACTAGACCACTGAGCCATATTCCCATCGCTATTTTGTATTTTATCTGGAGACAGGGACTCACTGAGTTACTTAGTGCCTTGCTTTTGCTGAAGCTGGCTTTCAACTGTATAGATCCTCTTGCCTCAGCCTCCCGAGCTGCTGGGATTATAGGCATGTGTCACTGCCCCAGGCTGATCATCTGATTCTTAATCCAACACTTTTCTCTTCCCATTGTGTCTTCTTTTGGGTAAGTCATGGTGAAATCAAGTCATCAGGGTGGCAAGAATGGAGGGTCAATTACTTGTCATGCACCTCTGTCAAACACGCAGCACGGTGCAAATCTAGGAAAAATACTGAAGTTTAGCAAAGATATCATAAATCACTACTGCCCTGCTGGCACACCGACTGCACAAAGGGTTCACCCATTTTCCAGGGGCTTCTCACTTCTCTTTGTATAGCCCTCAAGGCTAAAAGGGTATTATAAGAATTCAGTAGTTTCAAAAGTATTACCTGATACCATCCTGAAGGAGGCTCAGAAAGTTCCTCAGTGTCCTCAGTAAGGAATAGGGAGAAAAGTGCAGTCATGTACAAGAGCATATGGTCAGAAAACTCCCAATTATGTACATTCTTATCCTTATTAGAAATATTTAAAATGTTTCTAATCCACGAAGAACACCACTGAGCACCTTTTCTACATATTTTTCCTCTTCGAACTTACGAACTTCCAAAATACTGTACATCTGATCATTTGTTCTGCTGAGGATATACTATCTTGACAAATATAAGCTTCCCGTGAGTCAGGGGTTTTGTCAGTATTTTTGTTCTTCTTGTTGTTTTGCATTCTTTGTTCCTAAAACAATGTCTTTCACATAGTAGGTATTTCAAAAACATCTATTAAATGAATTAATCAATTAACCAATTATTTAACTATGAAAAGGCACATTGAATGATATTTAGGGATTGTTTTTTGTTTAATAATCTATGAATTTATACAAAATTTGTATTGATTTCTTCTAGATGTCTGGAACAATATTGTACATGCAGAGTCATGCCCATCTTCAAGGATTTTATAGTTTTGTGGGGAAAAATATGTTAAAGCAATGATTATAGTATGAAATATTGATGACTATATAATAAGATGGCACATTTTGTTTTCCATGGGAAAAGGGAGCATCAAAAAGACCATGAAAAATGGTAAAAATTAAAAAAAAATATAGAAAAAGACTTTACTAAGTAAGTACAACTTACCTAATAGTGTTAAAAAGTTGAAGAATAAGAAGTTGTGGTTGCAGAATAAGACATGGCATGTGTGAAGCTCTAGAAGAAGAAATAAGCTACTTATGAGAAGAAATGAAATCATTTTTACTAGATATTTATATTAAATGAATGAAATTTGACCTCCATCTTGCTCCAAATACAGTTACTAAAATTGGATTACAGATTTAAAGGTAAGTCCTCAAACTCTGAAGCTACTTAGAAGAAAATATACAGGGAAGCTTCAGGATACAATTTGAACAAATATTATTTAAATATGTCCACAAAGGCACATGTAACAGAAGCAGAAAAAGACAGAAGGAATAGCCACAAGGACAGAAAAGGAAACAATCAACAGAATGGAGATGGCCCACAGAGTGGGGAAAGTTATCTGCAAACTGAACATGTTACAAGGGGTAATATTAGTAATGATTGACTCATTTCATCTGAGAGACAATAAATAACCTGATAAAAATTGGGCAAAGGCAATGAGTGCCATTTCTCAAAAAAGATATTCAGAAGTCCAGAAAATACATGAAAAATTTCATAGATCATTAATAATCAGGAAAATGCAAACTGAAACAACAAGATATTATTAACTCACTCCAGTTAAAAACCCTTTATCCAAAAGAAAAAAGTGTGGGCATGGATGTGGAGAAAAAAAAGATCCTGTATACTGTCACCAAAAATGTAAATTTGTGCAGTCATAATGAAAAGCAATATGGAAACACCTCAAGAAACTAACAATAGAGCTATCACATGATCCAGCAATTTCATTGCAGGGTATATACCCACAGGAAATTAATTAAAAACTTTGAGGATTAATGGGTTCTTTTCTTTCAAATAAAATCATGGTACATTAGAGTAACTTTAAAATATGCATATTTTTAAAACTATGTATATACAGTGGGAAAAATTTCATTTTTACAAAAATTTGGACAATTTGTTAGCCAACCAAATATCTGAACTTTTCAGTGTACACTATATGCAGCCTCCCAAAATAGTCCTTGTTCCACCTGAGTCAATGGATTGCAGATTTCTCACAAAAACTTTACCTTCTAGTGTGGAAGATTTGATTGTGGCTTTAGCAGACTTGCCTCTGTACAGCAATGTATACAAAGAAGTGAGCCTCTGCCCAAGAATAAGGGGGGAAAGCCTCTAAATGTGAGGCATGAAAATGAGAGCTTCTTTAAAAGAAGCTCTTTTCTAATCAATCCATGAAAATACATCACATATACACACCTAATTTCTTTTGCAACCCAGAGAAGTTTGAGGACAGCAACTAAACTTAAATATCTTAAATGGAATATTTTTCATGCGTTGTTGACATTCTTCAATTAATTGTTCATACTGTATATTTGAATATCTATTTTAGTCATTTTTTTTGATGCCATGACTAAAAGACCTGACAAGGACAATTTTAGAGGAGGAAAGGTTTATTTGGAAGCTCATGATTTCAGAGGCCTCAGTTTATAAAAAACCATCTCCGCTGCTTGGGGTTCTAGGTGACATAGAAGATCATGGCAGAAGAGTGTGGCAGAGGGAGGTGGCTCAAATGATGATCAGAAGGCAGAGAAGAGACTCCACTTCCCAGGAACAAAATATATACCCCAAAGGCATGCCTCCAGGGACCCACCCCTCTAGCCATACACTGCCATCTTCATTACCACCCAGTTAATTTCTATCAGGGAATTCATTCACTGGCTGTGATAGAACTCTCATAACCCAAACATTTCTCCTGAACCTTCTTGCATTGTCTCACACCTGAATTCTTGGGGGACACCTCACATGCAAACCATAACAAAATCTTTCATTATATTTATTTGTTTTATTTATTTGTGGACTATTACGGACTATATACAATAAAACATAAACTCACTTGATATAGTAACAGTACAGCCTCCATGGTTGACCTGTTAACATTGTGTTCTCAACCAATAATTAACATATTGAAAAATACAGTTGACTATACTGATGACTATTCTGAATAATTTTCAGTGGAGATTTGACCAGCTCTTATTCACAGTTTTGTGAAGTTTAGCGTTTTACCTTGACAAACTGAAAAAGGAATTGCTACTAGGTTTAATTACTTCTTTCCCCTCATGCAGAACATTTTCTTTAGGTACATCAACTATAAAACTCTTTTAATCTGTCTGAGGAAATGCATTCGTAAAACTCTGGATGCCCGAAAAGCATGTCTTTCTCTGAAGACTATGTTGAAGTCTGCAAAGAGACCTGGATCCTTGTAATTTTTTTTTTTCCAATAGAGGGAATTCGATTTTGAGTGCTGAGGTGAACACATATGTATATCACCTGTTGCATGCTAATGTCAGAGAGGACAGTTCCACCATGAAAAGAGTGTTTGAGTTAAGTTTGATCTTAATTCTTTTTATAGATTCTCATTGATTGGGTTCTGAAGCAATTACTTGACAAGGACATAGGAAACCATAAAGGAGAGACTCAGCTAATGACAGTATAAAGACACTCTGATAAGTGGTCAGAAACATGATCAAGGGCAATATGGGTTGCTTTAATCACTCTGCATGGATTTTCAAATTGTACTAATGATGGTCACATTTTTGTGCTATTAAAAGCTTCATTTTATACAGGAAAATGCAGGGCAAGGATGAAATAACGCTAACGTCAAAAAATGAAAGTACACTGATTATATTTTCTACTTCTCTTTTATATTACTGGTAATTGGCAAAAAAGTTATATTTTTAATGTTCTAGGAACTGCTTTAAGCAGGTAAATCTAAAAGATAAAACTCAGGTAAATTAATACTATTTTTCTTATCAGAAAAAAATATTATCCTTTCTAATCAAAAAGGAACAGACTAAAATTAATAGTACTATTAAAGGCCTAGAGTTGTTACTTTGAACATAGTTAAACAGAAAATCTTCCTATACGGCTGCATATTTTATTAGTGAGGATAATTAATGCTGAGCTGATATTAAGAATCATCACATGGATGGGGAGTAGCTTAGTGGCAGAGTGCTTTCCTGGCCTGCCTGAGGCCCTAGTTTCAATGAATATCCAGGATGTCTAAAAATGAAATAAAAAATAAAAGAACAGTTGCAGAATATCCACTATGTCTAAAAATAAGACCAAAAATTAAAGAAGAGCCATAAACTCTTTGTGGATTAAAAGGTAATTTCTTTGTGGAAAAAGGTAATTTCTCACGTATATCTTCATCCTGCACTATTTGGGTGCATATTCAGGTGTATTCCCTTATGAGAAGAATCCAGGTATTTAGGTTATCTACCTCCTGTGTTTCCCTGACCCCCGAGGGCTGATAATTCTGCACTGTCTCCTCTGAATACAGTTTCAATGATAATTTAGAACAGAGAGTGAAGAATACATAACAGGCAAGTCTGAGTGTGTAAATCCCCTCTGTCCACATTCCTTCCAACAAGTCACATAGCAGGTTGCAAACTACAGCAGAACTGGAATTAGCTGAAGCGTTGTATTTCAATACTTAAAAAAAAAAAAATGGGATTCATTCATCCAGTCTGTGTCACGGTTTTTATCTATCCAGACAGATCCTTCATCCCTCATAGTATACATGTATAAATTACAAGTAATGAACAACATGCAGTTCAAGCTTGAAAAATAACATATTTGATCTATAAACAATTGAAACAGTCTTCTATATTTTAATTTTTGACAATTAAAATTGCAGCAAAAAGCTATTCTTTCAGATAGCAAATAATGTATTCCTTTGAGAGGTTCTTAAACTTTCTGTGTTAGTAAGCTTTGTGTATTTTGATGTAATGTGTTATTTACCCTTGATTTAAGTTTCAACTCACTTTATGACTCTAATGAGATACACAGAAGATGCACCATCAATTCATATTAAAAATTCCCCAAATCCCTTCACACTGATTCCCCAAATCAGTAGGATCAGCTCACAGAGACCTAATGCTAATTTTTATTGATGGCTACCATCAGGAAATTAGCTAACAATGTGTTCTACATTTAATTTTGAAAATCCTAAAAAATAAAATAATGAGGAATCTGCCATTATATTGTTACATTGTACTCAAAAATTCCAAGAGTATATTATTGGAACATCTTATAAATAAGCAATTGTTTTGAAACAATGCAGAAAAAGTAACAAAATATTTGTAGAGAAAAATAATTTTAATATTCTTTTTCTTAGACTTCATATTCATTTTATATGTGAGAAATTGTTAAAAATACTGTGATCACATCATACCTGTCATTGTGGTTGGTCCTGATCACTTCCACCAGACTAGCGAGAGCTCCTTTTTCTTTGGATTTGTGAAGACAGCTGAGGTGCATGTCTTTCTGTGGACTAGAAGTCCCAGCATGGCTTCGTCTTTGTGCAGTAAGGGACCCCATTTGCCTCATAGGGAGAGCAGGAATACAAGCAGCTCAATGCCATGCAGGCCATGTGAAGCTACACTGGCAGAGCCTTCTTGTTCTCCACCTAGGTGGTAGCAGTACTGACTCTGCTGGAAAGAGTGGTGGATTCTTAGCGGGGACATCCCCACAACTTCTGCTTCTTCTGCTTTGCCTTTGGTCTGCAGTTGTGGGCAGCTGCTTGGTGGTCCAAGACCTGGGAGAACTAGTGATTCACAGGAGGCCCTGTCAGTTGCTTGTCAAGGTGGGTCCTTTGCTGATGCTCCAGGATGGAGCACGGCGCATTGACAAAGTGGGTGGGTGAAGGCCCTTTTGGACTGGATGTCCTAAGGCTAAAATTCTTAGTCCTATTAGCCAATAGAAGATTGAGCAGCTCCTTTACCGTCTGCTTCTTCATTGCTGCAGATGAGGAGGCCATATTCTTCCCTTGGCCTTTTAACTTCTTAGGCAAGCATCTTAGGTCACAGTAAGACAAAGCTCTCAGTAGTTGTAAATAATAAATATTAATCTCCCTGTTAGTCTAAATGTCTATCACAGATGTTTAGATCGGTAGGAAGCTCTGCTCTTCTTGGTCACTCAGAACTGAAGGCTGGTAAAAGCATAGCTAGTAGTTAGTTGCCATACAAAAACAGAGTGGGAAGGACTTGCACATGCAAATAAATGCTTGACTTGCACAGGACAAACAGCCAGCAGAACTGATTTTATGCCCTTCTCCTACCCTTCTCCCACCTACTTGTAAAGAGGACAGGATATACAAGTCTTATCTTTAGAGCTAAAATATTCCTGACATTGGTGCTAGTTACTATAACACACTCCAAACTACATAGCCTTCACCACCAACCTGCTCCTATATTATAAAGTCATGTGAATACAAGTAGGTGGATATGCAATTCTGGAACAATCTATGAGGTCAAATAGGTCACCCCTTGAAGATGCTGGTAGAAAGCTAGTTGTGGAACTCAAAGATACAACAAGGGGGTGGTAAATAGAGGTAAAGGTATATGTTTGTAAATATAGGTATATGTAACTGAAACTATTTAGGTTATTGCTGTCCTATTGCTTCTCTTATCAGTACATTTAGTATGGGGAAAATTTAGGATATTTGATTTTATATTTCTTCACTAGCCATATCTACCTAATTGGTTTTGATACATGAGAACACATGAAACAAAGTCACATGCTTGTACTTAAAGGGAAAGCCACAACCTTGACAATCTCAGGCATACCTGTCCCATGGGATATTAGTTAGTAAATTATATCTGTTCAGTATAAATAGTCTTTCCCAAAAGGAAAGAAAGAAAGAAAGAAAGAAAGAAAGAAAGAAAGAAAGAAAGAAAGAAAGAAAGAAAGAAAGAAGAAAGAAAGAAAGAGAAAGAAAGAAAGAAAGAAAGAAAGAAAGGAGGGAGTAAGTGAATACCTAGAGTTTGACACATGATTACATCATGAATCTTGAAAAACATGCAGGTAGTATATACTGGAAAGTAATATTGACAAAAAGAGTAAGGAAATGGGTAAATTGAAAAACCAATTACTGAGCTTGATTATCTGAAAGGAAACTAGAGGTCAATTCTAGTAGAATCCATGAGAACCTACAAAGAAAGTGTCACAGAAGGACTCCTGAGAGATGGATTAAAGGCACATTAATTCACCAGATGAATTCCATCTTCCACTGGTCAAGAGTTGCACTGTCATGAGTTAATACCTTACACTTTTGGATTTGTCCCTGCCTGGCTGCTTGGGAGGGTTCCCTTAGTGTCTCTACCAGAGAAGTCCTGAGGCAGATAATAAAACATGAAGTAATGCTTTTGAGGCATCTTCAGCCAAGTTACACCAGTTCTAAACTGAGATCCTAGAAAATAATTGATATAAAAGGTGATCTGAGACAATATGAGGCAGGACACGGAGCAGTCCTGGTAAGGATCATGGTATTACTGGCTGTAAATGAGACCCTCCACTCCTTCACCTTCTCCAATCGGAGTTTCTTCCAGTACATGCTTTAAAATGTAGCACCATGTTACTTTTATTTTGAATGTCTGTTCACACATTCCTTTTCCATTTGACATTGTCCTTTTCTAGACTTCTGTTTTGCCTTTATCTTCATTAATGTTGTTCTTGGAATTTCAGGGTAACATGCCCTCATTACCGCTGCTTCTTTAGTGGAAGGGAGAAAGTTGATGTAAAATAAGTTAGATTTCCTTTGCCTTCTCTGTCTTTAGTCTCCACTGCACTAACAGGCAACTACATCAAATTAAACAGAGAGATTGGAGATGATTTTTAAAATATTGCATCTGCAACGTAGGAGCAGAAACTTTGAGATTTGGGCTAAGCACAATGTGTTCCAAGTAGAGGAAATAAAACCCTCTAGATGCTTTTGATGGGCTGCGATTGCCAGGTGATGATGGTGCTAAGCTCTAGGTTTCAACTCTGTTTCAATCTTTATTTATTTATGTTTCTCAACAGAATCACTAATATTTGCTAATGTTCCCTCAGAATCTGACATCCTTTGTAATAGATATGATCTTCATGTACCCAATAGAAAATATGCTTTGCTAAAACCTTTGGTGATAAGACAATAACACACCAAATATACTTGACAGAGACCTTCCAAGTTAAAACACACACACACACACACACACACACGCACGCACGCACAGGTAATGGACTGTTCATAGGACAGTGTAATCTAAATTCAGAGAAGATAAATATATACCTAAGTGGTTTTTAAAATTTGCAAAATTCCTCTTTTTCAATAGAGTCCTTTTACTATTATTAGCTTAGTTTTCTGTGTTGTTCTGTGTCGTACTTCATTTCCTGTTTTTTATTCTCCCATAGGGCTGCTGTAAAAGATAAAGAGATATATTGGTGTAGGAAAAAAATAACCTCCACTCAGCTGAACAAAATCTGGCTAAAGATTAAAGGTTACTTTTGTTAGCATTTAAATAAACTGTTTGCTGAGGGTCCTTAGCCTGATCAGTTAATGAGGGTTAAGAATTTTTGTCATTATATCATATTTTTCTGCCAAATATATTATTATTATTAATATATTATAATTTAATAAATTTAGCATGTAATGATTTTTGCACTTAGAATTTATACAAGATGTATTTTATGGGTTCAAATTTATTTGTCTTTCAAAAACCACTTCAAATATTGGGTGCTCCTGGTAAAATAGTACACACACCTCTAATCTCTGCTACTTAGGAGGCCAAGGCAAGAAGATCACAAGTTTGAGGTCAGCCTGGGCCACTTTCAGACCCTTTCTCAAAATAAAAAAATACCAAAAAAAAAAAAAAGCCTGTGAGCCTGTGAATGTAGCTCAGGGGTTGAATGTTCTGGGGTTCAATCCCTAATATCACTCACACACACACACACACAATCTAGGAACATTTGATAACTAACTCCTGTTCATGTGCTCCAAACCATCTCGCACCAAGCTCCCTACCTAGCACTCAACCAGTTTAAGTGATTGTCTTCCTGAATAGCCAACCCTGGGTGTCCCTGAAATGTTTATGAATCAGATGGTGGTGTGGTCCTCTCCTCAGGGAAGCATTAGCTCAAATGTTACTGCTCAAGGAGGCCTGTCCTCTCCACTTGAGCCAAAACACTGGCCCTCCTTCCCTCTCCTACTGTCTTCAAGCTTCCTATTCAGGTACTATCTCTGCATTTAGTGGGGTAATTTCAATACTGTGTTTCCCAGTGCTGTGCTCCAAGCTCCACTAGACTGGAGGTGTCTCCTTTCTCCTTGTCTGGCACCTATGTGGACACTGAGCAAGTATTTGTTGAATAATAAACATTGTCATTATCATAAATATTGGTACTTTGTATAAAAATAGCCACAGAATTTTAGTATTCAAATATTCTTTCTTTCATTTTAAATATTAATATAGTTGATAATTTAAATGAACTTGGGCACATGGCAATTTCAAACATAGTGTATATTTAAAGAACCAGAATTTAATAGATCAGGATTTTATAGGAATAATTGACTGTATCTATCTTTTGTAACAAATTTAGTGATGATTTTGTACTACATCTTTTATTTCAATGACATTAATGTTTTTAGTCCTTATTGGAGATTAAGAGAGTTCTCTTGAAGAATCCTGTGATTCTTTTCAAATAAAGGATTCTAAACATTGCAAACATTATTGTTCACCTTTCAGAAAAAGCTTTGGGTTACAAACCTTATGAGAACTCTCTGTTTGAGTCAGATTTTTCATTGCTGTGACTGGAAGACCCAAAAGGAACAATTTTAGGGGAGGAAAAGTTTACTTGGGGACTCACAGTTTCAGAGGTCTCAGTCCATTGACAGCTGGCTCCATTCCTTAGGCCTAGCTGAGACAGAACATCATGGCAGAAGAATGTGGTGGAGGAAAGCAGGTGAGGACATTACATCAGGAAGCAGAGAGAGAGCTTTGCTCAACAAGAACAAAATATATACCCCAAAGACACACCCTCAGGGACCCACCTCCTCCAGCCACTCCCTACTTGCCTATAGTTACCACTCAATTAATTTCTATTAGGACACTAATTTAGTGAGAGAATAAAGCCTGTCATACCCAACCATTTCACCTCTAAACCTTCTTGCATTTTCTTACACATGAGCTTTTGGAGGACACCTCATATCTAAACCATAACACTCTCTGCCAATAAGTACAACTCCCAAAGGATCTGAACTACATGAGTCCAGGTTTCCTTTTCTTTCTAAATGATTTAAGCATATGGATCCATTGTCATTCTCTATCTAACTTGTAGCATAAGCAATTGCAATATCACCAAAAAAAAAAAAAAATTCACTCTCTCCTAAGGGAATCTATCCTTAACTCATGGACTAGAAAAAATAAAAGCAAAAAAGGTGATTGTGGTTCTCAAAATTAATTGACCTCCTTGACGTGTTTTCTGTGTCTTTCTTGTGTTTGCCTTTCCAGTTTCTCATGATAGTGGATTCTGAAGTGTTCACTCTCCCTTATTTACACTGATGGTGAGCAACATGTTAAGATCTGTGTGAAATTGTGTGAACATCTATTAAACCTTCAAAGGGATAGGATTCGTATTTGTTTTTGCTGATAAAATTATTTCCTGTTTTCTTATAGTGGGTTAATACAGACCAATGTTATTGTTTATCTTTATTAATTTTAAATATTTAAAGCAAAATATTTCATTTTCATTCAAGAAAACTATACAGTTTCAATGAACGCTCCTATTAATATCTGTAGCTGTATATGTGGGGTGGGATCTTGGAATTCAATAAACTGTGAAGGATGCCGACCATTCATAACCTTTTTCAAGAAACTATATTGAGGCATAATTTACATACCATAAAATTCAGCCACCTTAAGTATAAAATTCAGTGCTTTTTAGTACATTTACAGAGTCTTGCGATCATAAGAGCACTCCAGTTGTATAGTTTTGCAGGTAATCCCTATTTCCATCACCAGCCCAGACTAATTTGTTTTCTGCCTCTGTAATGTTGCCCTTTCACATGAACCCTTGTTTTTCACTTTGATCCCAGATTCCTTATTGCCACCTCTGTGTCAGCATAGCGTCAATCAACAATGGTTATGAGGTTTTCCTAAACACCTTGAACCAAAAAGGCTTCCACCTACTGCGAATGGATCTGTGTGAAGACTATAACACACACAGGGTTTAGGCAGTTAATAAATCTGCCCAGATGCTTCATTCTGGGCTTCTCTTATTTCTTCTTTGTTGCTATGGCCTAAATATTTGCAACCCACCCCCCTCCAATTCATATGTTAGAAACTGAACCACTAATGTTATAGGGTTAAGAGTTTCGGTCTTTGAGGGTATTTTGATCCTAAGAATGGAGTCTCATGGATGGGATTGATGACCATATGAAAGAAGCCCCAGAGAGCTGCCTCTCCCTTCTGCCGTGTTAAGTTGCATCAAGAAGATACCTTTTTGAACCAGGAAGTTGACCTTCACCAGACAGAAAATCTGCTGGCAATTCCATCTTGTACTTTTCAGAATTGTGAAAAATAGATGTGTGTGGTTCCTGTGCAACCCAGTTCATGGCATTTTGTCACAGCAGTCTCGGGGGACAGAGATATCTATGTATGGGCAAGTCTTCACATTCACCTGACCTATGTTGGCAGTGGGAGCCATTCCTGGTTACCACTGTCACAAACACATAGGACAAGTACATAGGCTTCCAGAACACCAGGTAGAAGGCAGCTTATCAAGGGCTATTTTATTTATTGCACCTTCCAGATCTCTCTGTTAAATATATGATTAGTCTGCTGGTTTGGTACCTGCTTCAAATATCTCAAAAAACAGACTAGCTATGATATTTGCCTGTCCCAAATATCTGTCACTAAGTGGACAGTTCTTTTCCATAATACCCTTAGACATGAAGATTTTGTACAGGTAACTTCAGACCAAGGGTCCACCCAAAAAGCTTCTGATTTCCTTGGTTTGTCCTACCCCAGTATGTGTGTGTGTGTGTGTGTGTGTGTGTGTGTATGTGTGTGTGTGTGTTAGTTGTTCATTAGTATAACAAAATAACTGAGGAAAACAATGTAAGAAGGAAAGATATATTATTTTGGCTCATGATTTCAGAGGTTTCAGTCCATGGTCAGTTGACTCCATTGCTTTGAGACTGATAGCAAGTAGCAACATCATGGTAGAAGAGTGTGGCAGAGGAAAGCTGCTCACCACATGGCAATAGGAAACTGAAAGAGAGGAAAAAGCCAGGGTTAAGAAGTACCCTTCTAGGGTGTGACCCCAGAAATGTACTCCCTCCAACGAAGTCCCACCTCCTAAAGTCTCAACCATCTCCCAATAATGCTTTAAACTACGAATCTATCAGGAGATAAATTGCTTGATGAGAACAGACCCTTATGATCCAATTTCTCCTAAGAGCCCAACCTCCAACCATTGCTGCACTGGGAACCAAACTTTCAACACATGAGACTTTGGGGGACATTCCAGATCCAAACACATACTCCTGGTAATACCACCATGTTGATGGAGCTGGGTGGCATGAGAACTCACCTGGGATAAAATACCACAGATTGCCACTGTTCTTACCAGAGGTCAAGCCTTTTTTCTTTTATCATTGCTTCTACAATTCTGTGTGCCTTTGATTAATTTCAAGAATTCTGATAAAATTGTTTAGCAATGCTGCCCAGTTTCATCATGAATTTGGTGTCCAATACATTCCCCTGCCTCTTCCCAGCTTTCTTTAATTTTTATGGCAAAAGGATTGGCTGAGTGTCTTAACATTCCATGTTGAAAGGCCCAGATCCTTTGATACACTTGAAAAAAATGTGTGTGATGTTGACATAATAACTACTATTGCACAATAATTTATATTGAACAAAATATTTAATAAATTAGATAAAGGAATCAGACATCTTTAATACATTCTTCTGTATTCACATATGTCTCTTGAAGGTGATTCAATTTTTCTGATTTTAAATCCTATCCTATTATCATTTTGTTAAAGGCAGTATGTAAATTAAGAAATAGCATATTGCCTTCTCTCCTGGTTTCCAAATGATAGAGAATTATTATTTCTTCACTGGGGTTATTTTTTGGTCTTTATCAAGTCTCATTAAATGTGACTACTATATTTCCACTGTATTCATTCCATGTGCTTAATAACAACAAAAAATGGACCCACTTTTCTATAAGTAAATGAATGCATTTATTTTCATAACTTTCTTTGTATTAAAGTTCATAACCAGAACACATAAATATTATTGGTGAAAAAAGAATTTATTTCATCGATACATGCTGGTTTTATTTCTCTTGTGAATCTTTAATAATACAGAAAATATTCAAAAGAGAACTTTTTCCTGTTACACATTGTTAAATATCTATAACCAAATGTCAGAGTTGTGATATCTCTTACCAAGTGTTTTTCATATATTTAATCCCGAATTAATACTACTTCACATTGAACTTGGGGACCAATATATCCGCAACCTTCTTCCAGCCTTGTTATGAAACATTGATCCCTTTCAGCAATCCCAAAGGAATGTTTGAAATTTAAGCTTTGTATTGCATTACTTTGGTAAAAATCAAGAATATAAGTCCAGCCTCATTTTCTACACATGCTTACACGATGCTATTAAAGATGTTTCAAGAACAGATTTCTCAGAAGAGGGCTATTACTGGGAGGGAAGGAACATCAAGGTCCACATGCATATAGCTCCACCAACCATGAGATGCAAATCTACCAACTATGAGATACAAGAAGGGATAAGCAGGGTGGAGAACAGAAACAATGAGATGCCACCCCTCTCCTTCAGCATCACAGGTCTGTTTCACCTGCCATGAGAAGAGAATGAAAGTAAGAATAGGATGAGTATTAAGAGAAGAAGTGCATCCAGTCTTCTTTCAGTTCCATCACACAGTAAAAAGCACAGTCTAAAGACAAGGAATTAAGGGAAAGTAAATAAACAGCAAGTAGACTGAGAGCTCTCCACAGAAGCAACAAATACACTCGCTTATGTTTTTTCTGGCCACATTTGAGAAAAGAGCAATTGTCAAGAAAGAAATTCCAAGGAGAAGATCCAACTCATTGCACAGCTTATGATATAATGAAGGACCGTGGTTCTGAGTGAATATAAAAACAATGGTTGAAGAAAATTAGTAAAAACATTTAGATTTAAACAGGCTCTCAAAAAAGTAAAGGTCAAGCTCCTTGATTTCCCCCAATTAAACATTTTAATAATCAACAGGCCTCATTTCTATAAAATATTTATCAATTTCTAAATATACAAGCACAAATAAATCAGAACATTTGCTCAGTTTCTTGCTACTTGCCTCAGTTTTTAATGCTGAGATACATGTTATTTTCAAAGGCAAACCTGATATTTCAGAGTAATAATATAAAGTACTTTTTATATACTGTATAGAATGAATTTTAAGACTATCAGAATGACAGATGATCTTTGGTAAAATAATAATATTAATATAAATTAGTAAGTGAACATTTGTCTAAAATATATTTTTAAATTATATACAATGATTAAGGGGATGATCATTCAAACATTTAGCAAGTATGTGATAGCTACAATATGCTAATGCTGTGCTCGACCCTGGAGAATATATCACAAGTGAAAAACAGTTCTTTTCACCTTCGTGTAGATGTGTTCTTCCTCCTATCACCAGGTGGTCTCCATCTACACCAACCCCGATTGGGTGGTCTTGTCACTTGCTGGGCCAATGGAATAGTCAAAATGGCACTGCTTCTGCCTGAGGCAGTTCATGATTTATGCTCTTGTGAACAAGCTGCCATTACAAAAGCTTACCACCCTGTTGGAGATGGAATTCAACTGGACACAGAGAGACCCTGGAAAATAAGAGACCAAGCAGGAGATGGGAGGTCCAGCCACCCCCAGCCACTTACCTATTCCAGATGCAAGAGAAGTCATCTTATTTCTGCCAGTGTCAGTCAAGTCACTTGTAGCAGGACTAACTGGTGCCAGAAAAGGAGAGGAAACAAACATCAGAATGAATGTATGAATTTTCTATATCATTCAAAGGTAGATATAATATCTGGAAAAAGCTAGCCACACTGAAATAAATTACATTAATATAAATGGACTGGAAATTATGAAACACAATTAAAAAGAAACTGAAAATATAAATACCATTCAAAAGGTACACCAAGAATTCAAATCAAAAGTGAACATAAGTCAGTTTACTGCAATTAATTTTCTCCAGTATTTGAAAGACTTTAAACTAATAATGTCTACTTCTATTATAAATAGTTTCAAAAAGGAGATTTTAAAGCAATGGAATGACATCATAAAGGAGTTGAAACTAGGGAAATTGTGAACAGAACTCATCTAAGGAAAAAAAGGACAAAACTGAAACCAAACCATTGCATATCTTCTAAATAAGTTTTAATTAAAAACCTAATATTTATTGGGTAATCATTGTATACCAGAAATTCATATAATCAAATTGCTTATGTTACTTATCATATGATTTACAATGATATTTTGAGGTAGAAAATACTAGTCACCTAATTTAAAAAATAAACTTAAGACTCAGATTGGCAGTTATTTAACTAATCCTCAAACCCAGTAAACTGGAATGCTAGAAGAAAACTCTAGAGTTGATGCTCCCTCAGATCACTTTTTGAAATTACTATGTCTTTGTACTAAACTTTGAGATCAGAAGATGTGATATTCCATGTTCATTAATTAATCTAACTAAAATTTATTAAGCTTAAGGCTCTTTCCAAACTTTCCAAAACACTAATTTTAATATATTTGATCTTCTCTAGTGTTTCTTTCCGTAAGTCTCCAACTACTATTGTAGAATGTCAATTTCTCCTTTCAATTCTGTCAATTTTTGCTTTCTATGTTTTAATGCCTTGCTACTAGGGTGTGTGAATGTTTTCATGCATATGTCTCTTGGTATGTTGAAACTATTATTGATATATCATATCCCTCTTTATATCATAACCTCTTCATTTAAAGTCTATTTTTATCTTACATAAGCATAGCTATTTCTAATCTCTTTTTGTGTGGGATATCTTTTACTTTCAACTTATTTATGGTTTTGAATATAAAGTGTCTCTGGTAGAAAAAATATGTGTATTTATATGTATATATACATATATATTTATTTATTTGGATCATGCTTTTTAAATTCGTTTTGGTAATCTTCATCTTTCAGTTGGATAGTTTAACCTATCTACATTTAAATAACTTTTGAAAAATAAAGACTTACCTATGCTATTTTACTCTTTGTTTTCCATAAGCCTTATACTTCTATTTTTTAGTGCCCCATTTCTTGAATTACTCTCTCGTTTGTATTCTATTGTTTTTTAAATATTCCACATTTTTATTCCCTTCTTATTTCCTTACATATATGTTCTAAAAGTATTCTCTTGGTGGTTACCATGGGGATTACATTCAACATACTAAATTTAGAGTGCTGTAATTGGAATTTGTACTAGTTTGACTTCAAAACAAACAAAACGTTGCTCATTTGCAGCCCTGTTCCAACCCTTTCAGTTATGGCTATCACAAAATTTTAGCTGTGTCCACTGTGTCCAAAACCATGAATTAATACCCTTTAATTCATTAGTCTACTAAATAGTGTAGAAAATAAATTGTGGACTTACAATTCTAGTATTGTATGAAATAAATTTTTGGTGTTTTAGTTTTAAAATAATATAGTAGGACTGGGGATATAACTCAGTTGGTAGAGTGCTTGCCTTGAAATCACAAGACCCTGAGCTCAACCCCAGCACCGCACACACACACAAATATATATATATATATATGGAAAAATATAGTAAAGAGAAAGGGATTCACACACCATTCATAATGGCCTATGACTTTAGGTTACTGGCCAATGTTTTATATTTTTGCCCTGCAACACTTCTAACTCCATTAAGATTTCTTGCAGGACTTTTTTTGGAAAAGTACTTCTTCAGCTTTTATCTCATAATGTGTTAATTTCTCCCTCATTTTAAAAGAAGAATTTTGCTGAACTCTTGATTGGTGGGATTGCTTGTTTGCACTTGGACTTCATCAGCCTGTTCCTTCCAGCATCCACACTTTCTGATCAGAGATATGCTGATATTACTGAGGCTCCCTTCTGTAGTGAAGCATTTCTTTATTGCTGCTTTTATACTTCCTTGTCTTTGATTTTTTTCAAGACTTTCATTAGTGTACCTCGGTATGCATTTCTGAGTTCATCCTACTAGGAATCTATTGGGTTTATTGGATGTTTGTATTCATGTTTTCTATCAAATTTTGGATTTTTTTGTCATGATTTCTTTAGATAATTGTTCTTCCCTTTCCTCTGTCTCTCCTCTTCTGGGACTTCCACATGTGTATGGCCATCATATGAAATCCACAATTCCTTTTGGCTCCATTCACTTATTTTCAATCTTTTCTCTTTCTACTCCCTAGGCTTTTAATTTCCCTCCTCTTCATGTTCTTTCTTTGGAGTCAAATCTGCCTATGAACACCTCTAGTGGTTTTTTAAATTTCAAGTATTATATTTTAAATTTTGTAATCCCATCTTATTTTTTCAACTTTCTATCTCCTCATTAACATTTCCATTTTATTGAGACTTAATTTTCTCAGTTTTCTGTGTTTTCCTTTTAACGATCTTTAAGACAGTTTTTTTTTAAGTCTTTGTCTAGTATGTCTGCCATTTGATCTTTCTCTGGGACAGTTTCTGTTGTTTTTCTTGTTTTTCATTGAATGGGCCACACCTTCCTGTTTCTTTGTGTGCCTTGACTTTTGTTGTTGCAAACTAGAAATTTAAGACTAATACTATAGCGACTATGGAAATCAGATTCTCCTAAGGGTTTCCTGATATTGCATTGTGTTTTGTTATTGATTATTATGCACCGTCATCAAGCTGAGGACCAGACTGAGGCATAAACTTAAGGTCTCCTCTAAACCTGTGCCTTTCTCTGGACTTGAGCAGTACATCTAATTCCCCTGTATGTATAATTCATTTGATACTGTTGTTTTAACACCAGGCTCTCACAAAAAGGGAAGAGGGAAAACTAAAACATAAGAGTGTGCCTATCTTAAGCCAACATGGTGAAGAGTTGGGCCTACTTTTTCTTCTATTAGGTACAGGGTCTCTGTCCTATTGCCTACGTCTTTGATCCACATTGAGTTGAGTTTTGTGTATTGTTACATATGGATTTCCAATTTTCCCAGCACCATTTGGTGAATAGGCTATCTTTTTTCCAGTGAATGTTTTTGTTGCCTTTGTCTGAGATAGCTGTATTTATGTGGGTTTGTCTCTGTGTATTCTGTTCTGTGACATTGGTCTTTATGTCTATTTGGTGTTAATACTATGCTATTTTTGTTACTATAGCTCTTTAGTATAATTTAAGATCTATATTGTGATGCTTTCTGCTTCACTTTAATCCCTGAGGACTGCTTTGCTATTCAGGGTCTCTTAACTTCACCATGTTGGCTAAGGATCTGACTTCCTTAACAACACCAATAAAGCACAAGAATCAATAATAGGGATGGACTCAAACTAAAATCTTATCCTCAGCAGAGGAAACAGTCAATAACATTAGGAGAGGGCATGCAGAATGGGAGAAAATCTTTACCACCTGCACCTCGGATAGAGCATTAATCTCCAGGATATATAAAGAACTCAAAAAACTTAACACCAAAAAAAAAAAAAACCAGTCAATAAATGGGATATAGAACTGAACAGACACTTCACAGAAAAATAAATACTATTGGTCAACAAATACATAAAAAAAAATGTTTAACATCTCTAGCAATTGGAGAAATGCAAGTGTGAAGTACTCTAAGGTGTATGTCACTCCAGTCAGAACAGCAATTATCAAGAATATAAGCAACAGTAAATGTTGGCAGGAATGTAGGGAAAGGTACACTCATACATTGCTGGTGGGAAGGAAAATTGTTGCAACCACTCTGGAAAGCAGTATGGAGAATCCTCACAAAACTTGAATGAAGCCATCCACCATTTGACCCAGCTATCCCACTCCTCTGTTTACACTCAAAGGACTTAAAATCAGCATATAACAGTGATGCAGCCACGTCAATGTTTATAGCAGCTCAACTCACAACAGCTAAACTATGGAACCAACTAGGTGCCCATCAACTGATGAATGGATAAAGAAAATGTGGTATATATACACAATGGAATATTACTCAGCTTTAAAGAAGAATGAAATGATGGCATTTGCCAGTAATTGGATGGAGCTGAAGAATATCATGGTAAATGAAATAAACCAATCACAAAGAACCAAAGACTGAATGTTTTCTCTGATATGCGGATGCTAATTCACAATAATAGGGGCGGGGGGAGATGGCAAGGGAAGACTAGAGATACTTTGAATTAGGCAGTGGAAAGAGAAAGGATGAGAGGAAGTCTGGAGTTAGGAAAAATAGTAGAATGAATCAGATATTATTACCCTCTATGCATATATGACTACAGGATCTATGTGATTCTACATCATGTGCAACCAGAAGAATGAGAAGTTATATTCTATTTATGTATGATGTTGTCAAAGTGCAGTCTACTGTCATCTTAACTAATATTAGAACAACAAAAATTGATGTGCCTATCCTAAAAATCCTTTAGAATTTGCTTGAGAATGAAAGGAAATTGCAATGAGGAACTAAAAGCTGCCTACCTCTGTGTCTGCACTTCATGATCCCAAGCACCTCTCAATCACAGAACTTAGACTCATGTATTTAATGATGTGGTTCTCATTTCACTTTCTGACTCTTGCACGCTTCATGCAAGCTACTCTACGATAGCATGTACAGCAACTTTACACAGGGAGTTACAGAGGTTAGATAACTGTGTTAGGTTAGATAAAACATTGACAACACTTAACTGCAATTCACTGTCTAAGCCTTTCCTTGAAACTTGTACCCTTCAATATTTGCCAGAGTTTCACGTACAGTTCCATCGGACAGACTCTTCCCATGCAATTGTTGTACCCGTAGGGACACAAAGTCCTGAAGCTTCTGTGCCACCATCTTCCCAGAATCCTCAGTTTAATGTAATTGAAAATCATAATCAAGCCTTTGGCTGATTCTTTTCCAGACCCATCAATTCTGAGAATGTATTTGCTCTGGTTATTGCACATATTTTCAGAAACTAAAATACTTTGATTTTTTTTAAATTTATTAATTTATTCCCAATTGTAATTACATATCTACTTATTTGTTTAGGATTTTGAAGCCAGTATTATTAATTGCATTTTTAAAAGTACTTGGAAATTAACAAATATAAGAATTTTGGATTAGGGGTTCCATTTTGTGTTTTTAATGTACTGCAAAATATTCATTTTATCACTTTTCACTGCACAAAGTGTGTTAAAAGGATATTTTTATTATTTGGTTAAAATGAGGAGAAGTCACATGATTTCCCATGAGCATTTTTCTTGAATAAATGAAGCTAATGTTTCCAAATTTGTGCTTCACTTGCATTATGCAGCAAATGTAATTTTGTATTAGACTTTCAAGGAAAAAAGGCACAAAACTAAAAATCACACTATTTTCCAAAATTTTGTTAATTTCACAACTATTAATTATAATCAGAAATTCATAGTAATTGGCATGCATAGCAAGAAAGGAATCTGATTCATAGAATAGTAAGCAATTGCGAATTGTGTATTAAAATGTATATAACGCTTAAAATGTCAGGTAGAAGAAATGTAAAAATTTACAAATCATAGTGAGTAATTTTTACATCTTTTGTTGCTTTTGCCCCTGTTTCTCCAAGTTCTTTTCTCAAACTTATTGTGAAGTTTGAGTTATTTCGGTTCTGGTGAGTTGAAGATTTTTGTCAGCTTATAAGTTCACACATTCCATCAACTCCCTCTCAATGTCTCTCTCCATCTTGTCTATGTCTTCTAGTCTACTGAGACTGCCGAATCAAAAATCCCACAGACTGAGAGGCTTCCATTGCAGACATGTTCTTTCCCACCTTAGTGGGCAGGTCTCAGAGTCACCATGTCATTAGGAGTTTCTGGTGAGGCCACACTTCCTGGCTTCTTGATGGTTCCCGTCTCAACGTGCTCTCGCATGACCTCATGTATGTACATGCGGGGACATAAGGAGCTCTCTGGTGTCCCTTCATCTTATCAGGACAGCAGTCCTATTGGATTGCAGTCTCACACTTAAGGCAATTATTTTCTCCTAAAGGCCCTTTTTTTCCCAAATTTCCTGTCACATGGGGGGTGAAGTTCAGCACATGAATTTTAGGGTGCAAAATTTGTTCTCCATCACTCTTTATATCCTCTGTGTCCCATTGTTCTCAAATTGAATGTAATTTCTCCAAACTTAGATTCCTTTTAATAAATTCTCTTTGCATTTAATAACATTTAAACACAGATTATTTTTGGCATAGGCTAGATTTTTAAAGCTTGTGTTCTTACTAGAAAAATCCAAGAAGCAAGGATATGACTGTTTTGTTCACTGGAGAACACCCACTGCAGGAGGAAGCCAGCTGTGGGAAGTGACCAGGGAAAGTTTCTTTAGTACATTCAATTGACTTGGATCACGTGAATATAAATAAAAATGAATGAAGAGTGTATTACTTTCAGTAATACACACAAGAGGATCAAGTTCAACCATTTTCTTCTTAAGGAAAATGGCTAAATTATTTCTTTAACATGTGCGCCACAACTCAAATGAATGTTTCAAAGTTCTTCTCGTATAAACAAAATATTTGCGCTTACAGTTGAAAATCTTTTTAAAAATATTTGAAGCAATTAGAAATAAAATTTAATGTGATAATATATTTCCAAGTATCACTTAGCATAATTCAGAAATGACATTTTGTCAAGGACAACAAAAATCATTTTTTGATAATAATTTTTTATCTTTAAAAAAACTAAAGAAGAGCACAATATTTCAGAAAAAGTAAGGGAATATTTCATGTTACAATTGTATGCCATTAAGTCTATGAGTATATTCTCTATTATATTTCCATTTTAGTAGCTGATAATGTCTTTAGCATTATTTTTTAAGATTAAATGTTTTATTGATTTGCCTTTTAATATAGAAACAAAAAATATTTTGTCTTGATCATTTTAGTCTTTATTTGGTTGTATATTGTGCTTTGATACCTGTTTATGTTCAAGTATGCATTACTACAAGTATGTTATTCTGGTTCATTCTTTTGCATTAGTGTGTATTATTCAATAGAAAGCATATTACTTACAGATTGCTTCTCACCATTGAAAAAAATTTCATTATTTCTTCTTTTGCTCAATTACAAATATAATTATTACACAATTGGATTTTATTTTCTGAAGCATTTGAGTTTCTCTATATTACATAACAGGAATGACATTGCTTGCACCTTGAATATTCACTGGTAGATTCGATTTGAAAAGATTTATTTTTGTTGGGTTGTGTTCTCCTCATTGATTTGTAGGATTTTTTTTTCTCACATATTGGCTCTAAAGCTTCTAAAGTTATGCATGACTTGAATGCCTGTTCCCAATTTGCAGCTTGTCTTTTCCATTCTTATGATGTCCTACATAAAGAAAACTTATTAAATGTTCTACAGTGGAATTTATTAATATTTTACTTTATTGATTTCATTTTCCTTTCTGGTTTGAAATCTTAAAGTCCCGAAAATACTCTTATTTTCAACTGAAAGCATCTATGTTTTGACTTTCACATTTAATTCTTTAATCCATCTGGACTTGATTTGGGTTAATTTTTCAGCTTGTGATTCACTTTAATAATTCACTACATAGATACACTGTCTTGAAGAAATTATTTATCAAATCCATCCTCCCCACAGTGACCTAGAAAAACCAGCTTTCATAATCAGTTTTCCACGTGTGCATGGATCAGTATCTTCCATCCCTCCCTACTGTATCTTTATCCTTGCATCCTTTAGTTGTACAGTTGTACAGTTTTTTAGTAAATCTTTTGCATTTTTCTCAGCAAGTCTAAGGCAGTAGACAAACATTGAAATATCTTTTACCATCATATTTTGAATTGAAAAAAAACAAGTCTTATAATATTTCTATATATATTTGCAGAATTCCTAAGAATGAAATGTTGATGATATCTAATGAGAACAGAAATTAATAATATAAATATACTACTCTGGTATCTCTCACAAATGAGTAGTTATGAATCCAAATGTTTGTAAAATCTAAATATTCATCATTGATGTTTCCTACTTGAAACAGTGAACAGAGTACTTTCAGTCACCTAAACCTCATGCCTATTTATAATAGGTCCATGTGTCTCTTAGAGATGAAGATATTATTAATGGTTTATTTAGATATATTCATTTAAGACAGCATTATGCAGATTTTAAAAAGGTTCTTAGCATTGACTTGTAATGTTTTCAAAACTCTGAACACTCCAAATGTCCAATTTTACAACGGGATAGCTCTTGCCAACTGCTTCTCCTAGATGATGCATGAGGTTCAATCCTTCACTCTGGTGGCTGCTGGCATGTGACAGCTCCTTCTGGAGGAATCTGCCCTGAACTCCATCTAAAATTCCACCACTCCCTTTAATATATTTCTCTACAATCTTTCCTGCTTTTTAATTTTCTTTTTCAGTGGAATCACCAACTAAAAACATATTAATTTATTTACTTTTTAAATTGTCTGTTTCTTCCATGGGAATTCAAACTGCATGAGAGGAAGCACTTCGTCTGGTCCCTTAACTACTTTATTGCTTCATGTATTATTTATAGAAATTGACTCCCAACATATCTTTTGTAGGAGACACCATGGTGGCTCCAGTTCTCAATGTGTGGCTTTCTACAGTCCCCTCCAGGCTCTCCTTGCATTGAATTTTGCAGTCATTTCTATGGAACAAAACAGAGGACCTGATGTAAAATTATACATACTATGTCTGACTATATATTCTTTTTTTGTTCTTTTTAGTTGTGCATGACAGTAGAATGCATTTTGACATACCATACATACATGGAGTATAACTTCCCACTTTCGTGGTTCTACATGATGTGGAGTTAAAATGGTCACATATGAACATAGGAAAGTTAAGTCCAACTCATTCAACTGTCTTTCCTCTTCCCATCCCCCTCTCTTGCCTCCATACCCGCCATCGCATTGACTGACCATATATTCTTAATGACAGCTGAGTCCTGTGACCCCACAGAGCTCTGAAGGAGGCAGGAGAATGTAGAGTACAGCTAATAACCTCTGCCAAAAAAAAAAAAAAAGAGACAATTTTTAAAGAAAATTGAAATAGAAGAGATGTGTCTATGAATGAGACAGTATTACCATATATAATAAAGTATACTATTACAGTTTGTAAAAATCTGAAAATATTATATCTAACCCTTACTTCTAACTGAGAACAAAGGAAATAAAACATAAATCTGAATGTATATAAATGACAATGTTATTAGGATTAAAGCTAATGCATAGGCAGCCCAACCCATATAGGTCCTATGTGTATTTATGAATGTATACATGCTTCTTAGATATATACTGAGATTTTAAAATCTTCCATAAATATTTAAATGAGCTTCACCACTAATTTTGGGAACTTTCTATGTCTTTCTTCTTACATGAAATACAACTGAATTTGGAAACTCAGAAGACAAGAGCATGATATCTACTGCTCATTAACATGAATATTGAATCCAGGATGACTTTCTCAACATACATTGATACTATGACTTATGCTTAGCATGGATTTCTTAAATTATGAGAATCATGCTTAATAGCATCTCTTCTACATTCTCTCTCTACCTTACAATTTGTACAGCATTATGCTTCTCACATACTTTCATATAATTTGTCTTCTTGTTTTGACAGAAAGAACTAGAACAATGAGATAATTCCTCACACAGGCCATCACCAGTAAAAGATTGTATCCTTCAAATCAAATATTTGTCTAATATTTAGTTGATTAATGACTGGTTTAAATTTGGTGTTTCTAACTATTCATCTTTCTTCCAAAGAGCAGTTTTACTTTTGTAACAAGGGAAAAATAAATTAAAAACATGGAATAAAGCACATAAACTTTACTCTCTTACCAACATTGGGCATTTCTTGTCATACTCTGGAATATCAACACTGAACTTGATAAATTGCACAAAAAGTAAATGATTTTCTTCTGTGGTGCTGGGATTTGAACCCAGGGCCTTATGCATGCTAGGCAAGCATTCTACCACTAAACTACATCCCCAGCCCCTGAAAAGTCAATTCTTTTTAAAACTATCAGTGAACCATTTTTAATTTTCAGCCCCGAAGGAAAATTTACCTTCTCTGCAGGACCAACCCTCATAGCTGTACACAAAACATTTATCTTTTCATTCCTATTTTTCTCATCTGTAAAATGGGGGAAGCAGTGTCTCCTGGTCCTTGGTATTGATTTGGTGTGTCAAGGGGTAACTTGGGGATCTCTAGCTTTATTACTGGGAAAATTGGAACACCATTGCTTTTTACTTCCAGACATAGTGCCTTACAAACACGAGAATTAAAATGTCCCAATAATGCTTCTATTCGAAACCATGAAGGGAAGTGTACAGAGTTCCAGGACAAGTACCTTGTGAAACAGGGTATTTTCCCACTTGGAGAGGTGTGATGTAGGATCATCTGTTTTCCTGCCAGTGTATAGGAGCTACCTCCCATGCATTCCTCATGGGGAGGGTCCCAATAGATATGTCCTTTTGCAGGGCTTGTGATCTTGCCTCTGAACTTAACCCACATCCTTTACCAGTAAGTTTCCCTATCAACCCCAGCATGTCAGAAAGCTAGTACTGTTGTTATGCAGATTATCATCAATCTTTGCTGAGTGAAAGCCCTGGCATATAATTTCCATACAGTGTTCTCAAATCTGTTCACTGTGAAACAATATGCATCAGAGACATTAATGCAGCATCGAGAGTCCCCCTATTCATTTTCACTACATTTTATAAATCACTCTTTATTCAGCCCTTAGAAATAAGAAAAAAAAAAAAAACATTGACTCACTTGCAACTGCATGACAATCTTTGTCAGAATGAAAAGCACAGTCCATGTCTCTCACAGGTATTTTTTTTTTCTCCCTGCCAACAAGTTTTGCTGATGAGAATTAAGGTCGGCTGAAAGCAGGGCCAAACACCCTCTCCAGGGACACAGAGGGGACAGGTGAGTATTGGATTATGCTTTGAACTTGAACTTCTTTCACATAGCAGAAGTATTTCAGAGAACAAAGAATTGGTCACTACTAAAGTCTCTAGTTCAATATTAGTTATTATCTTCCCCAGAGCACTGAGAGAGTTTTAAATATATCAGATTCCCTCCCATTCCCAACCCTATTCCTCTCCAGGCCTGAACATAGGTTCAAGTAACACAGAAAAAGATGGGAGAAATGTGAGCACTGTGGATTACTACCGACCCTGATCTGTTTACATCTGGAGTAAAATCCCCACAGCTAAAGGCAATTCTTGGAATTGAGGTGAAATAATTATCTACAGAAAATTACTATTAAAATATACAAATGGTTCAGCCCTCATTAACACGCTGTCACAGTTGACTTTATCAAATTAGAGAGCTGGTGCTCTCAGGGCTCAGCAAATTAAAAAAAAAAAAAAACTATCAATTTTGTTTGGGAAACTGAAAATATCTCAAACATGTCTCCAAGTAGGAAGGAGAGCTCGCCAAAGGACAGCCTGGTGCAGCTTGACCTCTGCAGGGTTGGGAGGGAAGCCTGCATGGTCCTGGTGCCCGAGGGGGCAGGAGGAATCTGAAAGCAACACAAGCACCTTGCCCAAAAGTTTACCTGCAGCTGCTTGCAATACGGTGAAACTTAAGATGTAATCTGCCCCCTTCTGCATTCTAAATGAAGTTGGGGAAGGAGAGTTTGTAAACCTCACTATGCTGCAAAATTGCTACATTAATTTTAAAAATTTTCTGGCAGCAAAGATGGCTAAAACATTAGAACAAGCTTTCAGAAATCATTATAAAATATACTTTCTTCCAAAAGTTTCATTTTATTAAAAAATTAGGAACTACAATTTTATTTAAAGATCTTCCTAAACACAAAAGGAAAATGTATTGCCTTCCAAGACATTTTATATAAAATTCTGATTTCATAAGATTTTATAAACTGCATCATTTACTTATATGTATTCAATGCAAATTTAATAATCATGTGAATTCGATGCAAAATAAATTTAAAATAATATTTAAAAGACTTTGCAATCATGTAAGTCTGAGGTTAAAGAATAGTCCAGTCATTCCCTTGACTCAGTAGAATCATAACTACGAAAATATATCTCAGCTGAATTTTTTTTCAACATGTAATGCAGTAATGTACTCAGATTACTCGAAGGTGTTTAAGTGAGATGTGGTATCAAGAGGGATGAATTTATGTATTTCATTTTAACCTACCCAAGCTAAAGAATCTTTGGTACTTAAAGCAATTACTGAGCTTATAACTTGGCAGTCATTCTTCACAGGTGACAGTAAGAGAAACATTACCATGTATCACATTTACCTAATTGCTTTGTGTGTCAATTATACAACACTGTTGGAAATACACATTTTTATACTTAGGGTGCTTTGTTTATTTCCTGCTTTTTCTTCCTCTTTCTGGCTAGTAGGTAAAATGGGAATTCTGGGTCTATTTCATTTTCTTTTGAACATACATCATATTCCATATGACTAAATGAAAACCAACAAGACATATCAATATTATCGTCAACTAATTATGTGAGGTCCTCTTTGAATTAGTTAAAGCTGAAACAGGAGAATGACGTATTGCACAGGGAAGAAGACTCTCCATTTTGAAGAAGTGGGTATGTTTCTTGTTGCTCAAATATCTAAATTTTAGTGTTTGCTGATTCTGTTCTCTTTCTGTGGGAGTAGTTGTGTAAAAATAAGAACACTTCTAGAATTAAGTATAATTTGCATCAATTAGATCCATCATCAAATGATTTACCTCCAGTAGGAAGCTCTGAAGTCACAATCCAGGTCTACCTGAGGAAATTAAAATAAGTAGCCACTGGTATCTAATCCTAAACTCCACAATTAATCATTTTGACAAGAATTTGTTACTGCTTTAAGAGGTAAACAGCAAATTCTTTCAAATGAAAACAAATTGCCCTCCAATCTATACTGAAATACAATCATACTTGTGAGGGAATTTGAATGGATGACTAAAGTTACACCAATAACAGTAATTCAGTGTGTAACATAATATCAACATTTTCAGAAATAGAGATATCTTTCCTCAGTTTGGTCAGTTAAATAGGTACTACCATATCAGCAAGGAAACAAATGCATTTTTTTAAGAAAGCCTACAACTGAGAAAAAGTTCTGGCTATAGGCCAACATAATAATTGGGTATCTCCTATTTTATTATTTATATTGAATTGCCTCCTTGCTGGGATATAACAACTAATAGAGTGAGGATTACAGTAGAAATATCATGAACAACTTTGTGAATTTTAACACTTGCCGACCAGTCTCTCCACTAACAGGGTGTTTTGATATGTGGCTGTTGAAAACACTGCTATACTGCCGCTTTCTTAAATATCTTCCTTTTACCACTACCCTCAAGTCAAGATTGGGTATTGTGTTTAGAGTATCTGCCATTGCTTTTTAAAAAATATGGCTTTAAGTTAATTTTCAAAATACGTAATCAACATGTTATTCCATTATCAGGTATACCTGATATTCAGTTATCTAATGTAAAATGACAAATTGGTCTAATTCAGTTCTTCTCACTTATGACAATTTAAGAAAACCATAAAATACAAACAGCCTCATTCACAACTGCAGAGAAGGCACCCTAGCATTCTGAAAATTAGTGCAGTCATAAGATGTCAGCCTTTCGATCTCTGTTCACCAGTGGGATCGACTCATGTGTCTTGCAGATAAATTTAATTAAAGAGTTTGATATGTTATGATTAACCAATGTGTGCTCTTAAGACTAGATGAAGTAAAGTGTTAAAATAGTTTTATATGTAGGAAGAAGACTAAGAAAAGGTTAGACATTAAATAACATAGCTTTAAATCTTTTTACACTATCACAGTTTTGCTCTCTAAATACAGAAAGCTAGGGATGGGTTGTAAGTGCATTTAATTAAGAGATTCCTGAAATACTCTAGAATAATTCTTAATATAAATACTGAACAACTTGACATAATCAAGTTGTTGCATCTGAACACATCATTTGTGGATTCAGGCTGCAACTGAAATCATGTCCTACCATTCCTTAGGAATGGCAATGGACTATCATGACACATCAGTTAGTCCCTGCCATTTTAGAGTCCTGAAGATGCCACACAACCTACAAAACAGAAAACAACATGTAAGGTGATGCATAGGTACAACGATTTCTTAACTACATAGTTAGAAAAATCCAGAGTCCAGAATTGTTAAATCATAAACTCTGGGTAGAAAAATCATAGATGTGGCCCTTACATTCCCATGTGGTGGCAATAATGGCCTATTTCTTTCTCTAGGTGCCCACCTTTGCAAAAGAAATTTCAGGAAAGTAAATACTCTCTTCAACAAACACGAGTAGTTATATTTAGGGATGTGTTTTAATACATTGTTCTATTGCCAATTTAAACCCATTTTCTTCTTCTAGTTAAGATGAAAAAGTTCATTACTATTAAAGACTATCAGTTAGATACTATGAAAAAGAATAAATTAAGATTATATTCCCAATTTTGTGCTAAACACCACTCTCAATTACTATAAAGTATATAAAAATTAAAATAAATTACACAGGAAGTAACACGTTATCAAATTTCAATTTGAAAACACCCAGTTCAATTTTCATGATAGACTATCTCTTAAACATGGGCAGAATAAGAGGGTCAGGGGTAATGGAAAAGCTAGGACAAACATTATTTCAAAACGTCAATAAAAATAAAATAATTGGAGTCCCCAATTTTTTTTTTTTTTTCATGTTGACACTACTCCTGTCCATTTAAAATCAGGTCCTGATTATTCTGATCACAGTGTACAGGAAAAGACTCTTGACAAAATGATACTACTAAGAGTTTTCAGAGTCCTTCTGTTGACATTGTAGCAACGTGACGGACGGCAGGGTAGCTTCCAATCCACCCCAGAGTCAGCCTGCAATGCGGAGACCTCTGCTACAGCAGGGCATTCTGGGTAAAAGTGCTTCCAATAATGGATGCAGTCAAAACAAATTTAGATACACTGATTACTTTAGTTTCAGGGTAAAGAATTTTATTTGAAAATGTTCTTTTTAAGCATTGAAAAAATCTTTAAAGTGTAAATAAGCCTTGGGGAGTTATTTCAACTAATGGCATGGACTGAAAAGAACTGAAGCAGCAAAATTCCATGTCTGAAGTTTAGATTGATTGTCACTCTACTATGGAGTTTTATAGCCTCGCTGAAACAAAGGAAATATCACCTTTTAATGTGAAGTCATAATTTAATTTTCTTAGCTGATGTAAACTATTTTTCTGACTTTTAATGAACCCTGGAAAATGCTTACTGTTTATGTGTCTTCAGAAGTTATATGTGTCCCATAACCTGAACCAATAAAAACAGGTTGTATGATTGGATGTAAATTTAACGGTATTAGGTTTTCCTTTCATTTTATGTAAATTTTTATGTAAAAATAGGAATGGTTTATTGTACAAAAAGGAGAGGAAATAGAGTCATTCTTATCCTTTGCTTGACTATTCACAAACTTCCTGTTTGTGGAAGTATGGATAAAGGATACTAGCTGATTGCAACATGTATCTGGGCATATCCTCTTGACGCAGGGAGACTAGAGATTTTGAAGTCCATAGGACCTATAATTTTCTTAGGCTAATTCCAACATATCTGTTCATTGCCACAAATATTTATATTAAAATATGCTCAAGTCACATTAAAGATAATGTTGCTGCCCTCAGAATATTATAAATTAAAATTTAAACCATTGGATAATTTGTTTTGGTCCATTCATATTTTATAAGGTTTGAACGTATATGCAATAGTTGAATTTTTAATATTTTACTTCTTGTAGGTAGAAAGCAGCAACTTGATAGTCTTAATTGATCTGGTTTCATCAAGTACTTCCAGGTGGATCAACTTTCATAATAACCCTTAATATATGAATTTTTATTTGCAAGGCTATGGGGTTTATCTAGAAATGAGGAGATCATTATGTGTTCATGACCTTGTCATGGTTTTCTGTGCAAGTAAGTCTGTGTTCAGTTAATTTTCACCTGGTAGGTGAATTGAAGTGAAGCCAAGTGTGGAGTAAAATGATTATCAGTGAATGGGACACTGATATAGGAACTGGGACACAATAGAAATGTCCAAATATTAGCAACACCAACTCCAAAAAATAGTCTTGAACGAGAAAACATACAGTTATCAGAAGAATTAATTTAATAAGATGTGCATTGTACAATTCTGAAATAAGAGTGGAGATTCAAAAGAGAAAATAAAATCATATTTACATATACATGTGTATGTATATACATCTTTTTAATTTTATATTTGTTTTATATTTAGCTTTTGTGTTCTGTTATTTACCATAAAATTTAAGCGCACAGTAATTAGATGTGCTAAAATTCTTCATTTTCAGCAGAAGCATTGCTTTGATCATTGTCCTTTCCTGGAAAAATTCTGCTGCCTCTACAATTTACAATCATACTTTAGAGTGGCTAAATAGCATGTATTATGGACCCACAAGTTAGGGCTTTGTTTTCTTGAAATCCTAGTTGCAAATTAGAGCTTGACCACGCTAAATAAGAGCAATTGTGTTCCTTACTTAGTTCAACTTCAACAAATTTCTTTCCTAAAGCCACTAGGAAAAAAAATGCAATGCAATCAGCGTTGATCTGTAACAGTTTTCAGAAATGAACTTGGTACATTTTTAATTAGTTTTTTATGCACAACTGCAAGCTATTGCTTTGATGACTGAAGTTGCCAAGTGATGCTCAGTGTGGATGGGCACCAGTGTTTACTCACAGAGAGCTGCGGCTTCTCACCGGGCTGCATAACCTGTGGGCTATGAATGGTTCAGTGGACACAATGACTTCTTTACAACCATGAAAAGCAAGGAAGGTAAAATCAACAAACACAGAGCCAAGTCCATAGAAAGTACCCTGTAGAGAACAGAGGTAATTATCTGGAAAATTTAGTCCAACACATAAAATATTTAGCAACAACTTGGGACTAAAAATAATAATAATAAAATTTCACCCAGTTCTCAATATTCATCTGCAAATGTAATCAAATTACATCTTTTCTTTTATCCAACATCTTCTTCCTAAAAATTGGGACATCATTTCAAATCATGATTTACACATATTTTATAGCACAGACCTTATTTTGGTACTGACACATTAAATAGAGACCGGAAAGAGATTGTTTTTAGAAGTTATTCAGTATTAACTACTGTGAAAAAGGACTCAAGTTATAGAATGTCAAATTTTTTCTTAGCTTAAACACTTAAGCATTTCAGTTTTTGAATGATTATAAACTGAATTACATTTTAGTTTTAGGATCCATGTGTTCTTTACTAGTATGTAGAAATAAAATTACTTTTAAAATATTTAGACTTTAACTTCAAATTTGAGTTTATTTGTGATTTCTATGATTTATTTTTATAGATTCCTTGGTATTTCCTACCAGGACAATGGAATCAGCTCCAATAGATAGAGTTTTATTTCTCCCTGTCTTTATGCTATTTATTTGCATTTTCTTGTGTTATTGCTCTGGCATCGATTTCCAGGCTTAGCTAACTAAGAATGATAACAACAGACATTCTTGTTCTTGGAGTTAGGAAAACATATCTTGCTTTTCATCATTAAATATGTTAGCTAAAGATGTTTTGTATACTTTCTTTATCAAGATGCATTAGTCATCCTCTTTTTCTATTTTTCTGGGAATTTTTAGTATGAATAGGTATTGAGTGTCAAGTACTGATTTCCTTTTAATGCACTGAGTGATAAGGTCATGTGATTTTTTTTCTTCCTGCCCTCTTTCTCCTCTTCCTTTGTGACTACAGCAAGGTTAATATTAGATCTGTTATTGTCAGAAGGGTTCCTGAGACTTCTTTTCTCAGTGTATTTTGTGGTTTTGTGTTTAGATGTGCAATTTCTGCTATTGAATCTGCAAACTTATCAATGCTTTTCTCTCTTATTTTGATGCTATTCATTGAGCTTCTTAGTTTAGCTATTTTTTAAATTCTAAAGTATCCATTTTGTTCTCCTTCATATCTTTCATTTCTTTGCTGAATTCTATACATTTGTGTGGGTTTCAAATGTATTTGTAATTTCTCACTGACACATTCTGATGATTATTTAAATGGCAAATAATTCTGTTATGTCTATCATCTTAGTTTTAGGATCTATTGATTATCATTCCTCATTCATCTGTGACCTTGGTTCTTGGTATAACGAGCAATTTTCCATTGGAATCTGTATATTTTACATATTGCATTATGAGACTCTGGATCTCACTTGAATGCTATTCCGTACTGATCTGCTCCAGCAGAATAGTGGGTGGCAGTACTTTCTCACTGCCATGCAGTATAGAGTCCACGTTCCCCATTTCACCTTTGCTCTTTAGCTGTTTGTCACTGATGGGTGGAGGTGAAGAGTATGGCTATCACTGAGCCTCCCCTGACAATCCCTTGATTGACAAAAGAGAGTTCCTTGGACTCCTCCCTGTATGACTTCACTGAGACCAAGAGGTAGAGAGTGATGGCTTCCTTACTACCAGGCTATGATTAAAGTCTTGTACCCACTAGGCCTCTTGTAGGATTAAGACACAATCCCAGCAGTGAGAGAAAAGAAAGGTTTATCTTGGCCAGTTTAGGAAAAGAGCTCGGGCTCCCCGCATAGTCTCCACCAGCATAGAAAGCTATAACCTGATCATTTCCCACTGGGGATGAATGTCTTGGTTCCCTACTCAGCCTTCTCTGGTTCTGGCTTGAAGGCAACATGCAGGTGATGTGCTCTATCTTGGGAACCAGAGAAGGTCTAAGTTTGCATCTGACCTTTGTGGCACAGTTAGGCCATGATCACTCTATAAACCAACAACACTGAGAACAAGAGAGAGGATGACAGCAGATGGAAGATATCACTGAAATTTTTGCAGACTGAAGTAGTTTAGAATGGTAACTAAATTAGAAAAGGAATGAACATTGAAATTTATGTGCTAAAGAAAAGGCACACCCCTGTGCAGCTTAAGAGATAGGGGGAAATAAATGGTAAGGATAATAATGGGATAAATAGTTAAAAGTCAATATAAGAATAGTAGATATTCTAGAAATTCTTCTTTGTCTTCCAAAATGCAAATAATTAGCACTCTTCAAAATCAAACAATAACATTTGGGCTCAGTTCCAAGCATTACTATGCTCTCACTAGGTTGCTTACAATTAAGCCCTTTTCATCTAGCCTTTTCCATGCACATAAAAATCCAAATTTTATTTAAAGCCTCACCAGAAAGTTAAATTGTCTTTTATCATATAGGCAAGGGGTGAAATAAAATAAATAAGAAAACAAAATTATCAGAAGAAGCATAAGCAATGCAAGAAACATAATCTATACACACACAATTACTCTCAGAGAAAGAGTAATTGTGTTCTCTTCATTATTATTCTCAGAGGATAATAATAATGAGACTCATCATTATTCTCAGAGAACAGAACATATTGCAATCATGAAATATGAATAAGCAATAAAATTAAGAATAATCAGCACTAGAAATAATTTGTGAAAAATTGAAATCTGATGGATTAATTTTAATAAAGTTTAATAAAATAAAGGTGAAATTCAGGAAGTTTCTAGCAACAACAGAACAAATAGACAAAGAGATCAAAGGAAAAAAGGAGAGAAAAAATATAAAAATCAAAAATTAGAAAAAATAGAGTTCCAGACTTTAACTGATAGGACACTTAAAAAGTAATAAACAAAAATGGAAGAAAGATATGATACAAGAAATAATTCAAGAAAATTTCCAGGGACCTCAAGATGCATTTTTAAACAAAAGAACCACAAAAGCAAATCAACAAATGCTGAAAGGCTCATTCCTAGGCAATACCATACATTATTGTGAAATCAAAATAGTGGAATAAAGAAAAATTCCTAACAGCTTACAGAACAGGAAAAAAAATGAAATTTAAAGAAATTTGAGAGAAACCAAAGGGTAAGGAGGAAACACACAGGTGCCCTCACACACACACACACACACACACGCACATGCACACACACCAACACACTCTCTCGCATGTCTTTAAGAAAAATCAAGAAGTGGAGTGATACCAGTCTGAAATATACTAGAGAGAATAAGAAAGAAAGAGAAACAAATACAGAATATATTGAACACTATATATTGTGGAGGAATTCCAGAGAATGGGACACATGTGATTGAATTAACCAGGACCTAAACAGGAATAAGCAGAAGTAACCATGTCTCACTGATTATTCTCAAATGCAGAATCAAGAAGATGCTTTTTTAAAAAAGAAGACAGAAGTAGAAAAGAAAGAAAGAAAAAATCAAGACTATGAAAAGGATAAAATTATTTTTAAACAATTCTTAACAAATTTTAAATATGTGGATAATGAGTCCTTACAGGAAGACTCTTGTGTATCAGGCAAAGTACAACAAACTTATTACCATGAATGCAAACCACAAAAGTTCAAGACAGTACTTATAATGTTCATGGGATATCATGAACATCTTTTGGATTTCTATGGCTTAAGATGAGAAGTTTCTGGAAAAGAAAAAATTGTATGAATTCTGCCTTGATTTACAATCTTTGAGGCCTAGCCAACAATAATTTCTAATATCTTAAGGCAAAAAATGAATAATCTGCATTGGAGCTGAGGACTTACATGGTTTTAGGATATGTCAGCTGTCTCAGACTCAGGCAATAATTATTTAGGGGCATACATGATGGTTTTCTATAGAAACTCATATGTATTGACTTTGTCAAATATTCAGTTCTGATTATCAGTTATCACATTTATCTTCTAACTTGACCTGCGTATAAACTTGCAGTAACAGCAGTAGTCTTCATCTCTTCTGCCAAAGTCCTTCTCCTTCCTTTGGGGAAAAAAAGCAAGCTCCTTACTCATACTGAATTGTTAATAAGATATATTGTGTTAGCATGTACAAACTTCAAGATAGTAAACAAAAAGGCATTTACAAACATTGCTAGTGTGAAACTTAATGGCAGGGTAGCTAAACTTATAATTCAAGAGGACTCTGATTTTTAAATTTCAACAAAATTGATTAAGCCTTAATGAAGTGGACAGATGGTATATCATGAAATCTGTTTCTATAATATTTTATTATGCTATTTTGACTGTAAAACTTTATTATAAAAAAATTGAGGGTATCACTGTAATGGAATTCTGACAAGTACAACCTATCTTTATATGTGAAAAATAGTTCTTAAAAATTCCATCAATTAAAAAAAAAAGAAAATCAGTGACAAATCCTGATTATTCTACCAAAAGTAATATTAATTCAAAGATAGCATGTAACTTATGAGGGGTAGGTAATGCTAATATTTCCTGGTTTAAAATGATCTATCAGGTTTTTGCTTCTGGCAGTGGTGAACTAGTAATTCAAACTAATTGTCTTATCATTGAACAACCGGATAAGGTAGACAAAATGTAATATTTTGAAGTATTTTCTTGAAGTATTTTCTTGAAGATTCCATTTGAAGTTTTTAGAGATCAACCAAGACTGTGATGAACTATCTGACCAAATTCCAGAACTTAACATATGTCGAAGTTGCAAATCATAGTAAAATATATGTATCATTCATTTTTTAAATGTAGAAATTACCAAGTATGCTAATTTTCAATACTTAATATTAAAATTAATATTATTTCAGATATTAAATGAGCATAAAATTCTTATATTTTTGGTGGTAAATGTAAATGTTTGCCCAGAAAAAGAAAAGAAAAATAAACAGATGGTTACTTATTTTTGCTTATGATAACAAAATTTGCTAATATTATTATCATTAGATACGAAAGAAAAATCCCTGGGAAATGAGATTAGCTTTTGTGGAAAATTTTCAAAACACACACATTTCTGTTTCTAGATTGAAAGGAAAACTATGTGAGAAATGCTAAGCTTAACAGAGTTTTAATAGACTCTCTGGTTAGAAAGATCAACATTTAGATTCCTGGATCTGAGAAAGAAGAGGTGCACTTTTAATAGTTCTCTTGAATCTCACCTTGAATCTGACTAAGAAATTAGTCAAACAATTCCAAAGTCAGAGTTCTAAAATTTAAGCAAAATGTTACAGAGAGGTTTGGGATACTTTATATTGTGAAAGTATAAATTTCTAAAACTCCACTAAAATTGTTCATGTATTGTTTTATACAAGGAAAGCAAGAAATCAAGATGAGCTCCACTTGGTTCATCCTAACTGATAAACAGGCTGATAGCTGGCATAATGGATTAGGGTGGCTTAGGGGAGACTTAAACATTGAATTCTTTTTAATTTCCTAAGGAATACTGTCAACATAAAAAAAGAAAGGCAGCAAGATATGACAAGTCAGGACACCATAGCTTGGGGAGAAATAGACAAGATGAATAGATGGACAATTCTGGATTAATATATAGTCCATGAAAGTTAACACTATGAACAGAAAGAAAATAGCAAGATATAAAATACAGCCAATGAATACAAACATTGGCCAATTGTTGACTGAATGCTTGGTCACAAAAGAGAACTTAACATATGTCAAGGTTACAAATCATAGTAAAACATATGTATCATTCATTTTTAAATGTAGAATTTACCAGTATGCTCATTTTTAATACTTAATATTAAATCTTAATATTATTTCAGATATTAAATGAGTATAAAATTCTTACATTTTTGGTGGTAAATGTAAATGTTTGCCCAGAAAAAGAAAAGAAAAATAAACAGATGGTTACTTATTTTTACTTATGATAACAAAATTTGTTAATTTTCTTCTCATTAGATATGAAATAAAAAATTATCTGACAAGCTTTATCTTCTACTTCAACCTTCACATCAACATTTAATCAAGATATTATGAATCCAAAGACATATCTGAAAACTCTCCTTAAAAATATCTGTGGGGGTAATCATTGATTTGAGACACCAATGCTACAGCTGCTTCTGAGAAAAAAAAAATGTGTAAAGAAAACAGCAGTTAGCAGAAAATATTTTTTCTGTAAGTAGATATTTTATAAATACTAGAATATATAATATAAATTTTGGTAGGGAAAACATCTAAATCCATTGGGCATTGGCTGTTCCAAATCTGCAGTTGGACCTGCTTTCAGTGAAAGACTTCAGGGGAAACTAGATTAGAAGAATGTCAGGAAAAGAAATTAGTCAAACAATTCCAAAGTCAGAGTTTTAAAATTTAAGCAAAATGTTACAGAGAGGTTTGGGATACTTTATATTGTGAAAGTATAAATTTCTAAAACTCCACTAAAATTGTTCATGCATTGTTTTATACAAGGAAAGCAAGAAATCAAGATGAGCTCCACTTGGTTCATCCTAACTGATAAACAGGCTGATAGCTGGCATAATGGATTAGGGTAGCTTAGGGGAGACTGGTAACTCACCACATAAGTATGGTTTCCTTATAGTGATAAAGCCTCTCACCACTCTCAGCAGATGCATTATTTCAATATTTCAGTATTTGAGATCATTTCTACAATGTGGTGAGGACTCACCCTTTCCCACATGCATTAGCTAGTTTGCATGGGTTAAGAATAATGTCATCACAAACCTATGAGGTTCCTGCTACAATCTCCATTTACAAAAATGAAACCGGTAACAGGTTGGTAAATTATCTAATATCACACAGCTGCTGGGAAAAGTGGCATTTGAATATTTTTTAACCATCTTCAGAGTGTATCTAATCTTCCTAAAAATGGCAGCACTGGAAACATGAACCTACCATGTGGCTTCATCTCTCTGGTGGCAGCAGATGCCCTTATTTAATGTCTGTCACCCTAGCGCCTAGTGTTAGATATTACAACACAGAACTTTCATAAATACCTACATATTTGTATATATATACATATGTATGTACACAGGTGCATATATTAGCATGAACATGATAGTAGCTTAAAATAGAGGGCTTTTATTTTTCTCAGTAATTTAGCAAGTATAGTAATATGCAGAGAATAAAAGCAAGGTATTTGGGTCAGATATTTGAAGGTAATAAATACATTAAAGGAGTCAGCACAGAAAAACAGAGCGAAGCAATTTAGGAAATTGTGGGAATTTTTGAGCAGCTTAATGAGCCCTGGTAAGTATATTGAGGATAACTGTATAGTTGCCTGGCTCAGTGATGAAGTTTAGTCCCTGGAAACCCAGATGCAAGTATGGACAAAGTAGAAACAGGAATTTCTCTAGACTGCTCCTCTAGGAATTGACAAATGGGTACAGGAGGTTAACATATTGATTTAAAAAATAATAATAAATTTTGGACAAATGAACATGAGCATATTTAATAATTCATTGTTCTAAGAGTTTCTAAATTAGATATAAAAATGTCATTTCTGTTGGAAAAAATGATTTATTTTTGCCTGAAATGAATAAAGAATTAAAGAGCAATGGATGGCACAAATCACACAAATGTCTTCTGAATTCCTTTTCTCCTCTCAAATTTTCACAAAATACTGAGGTTTTATCCCCATTGGTTCTAGCACTCTCTATAAAGATGCAGTTTTGCCAGTTTTTGGATGTTCTTGGCCTGAGTTGAGAGCCTTCTTCCTGAGTCTTTCAGTCACCTCTGTGCATCCTGTCAGACCTGGGACCAGGAGCATTCAGAGTGTTCACATCCACGTTATGCTTTCTTTCTGGGCATAAAGTGGAGCTCCATGGAAGTATCCCATCCAATACTTTTTTACATTCTCAGAATGCTAAGGTGTTTTCCCTATATTGCATAACAACTTGAAAATTGTGAATGTACAGTTTACAAAAGCAAGAATTTAGGCACAGAGGTATAAAGACCTTGTATGGTTCTCCTACATTTTCTCTGGAAGGTAACGCGTATATCTTTGTCAACCATATTTAAACAATTGACAGGAATCATGTCCAGTTGAGATCTTTTGAATAAGGGAAATATCATGTCTTGTTTATGTGAAGTGATATTAAACCCCATGTGAAAATTTAATGTTCCTATAATGTATTAAAGACAGGAAAATTGGAAAGATGAATGAATTGTATTTTGGTCAGCTTTTTCATTGCTGTGGCCAAAAGACCTGACAAGAAAAATTTTAGAGGAGGAAAAGTTTATTTGGTGTCCATAATTTCAGAGGTGCTAGTCCATAGATGGCCAACTTCATTGCTCTGGGCCCAAAGCATGGCTGAATATCATGGCAGAAGAGTGTGGTGGAGGAAAGCAGCTCAGAACATGGCACCAGGAAGCTGACAGAGAGTCTGTAGACTAGAGACAAAATATAAAGACCAAAGGCATGCCCCCCAGTGACCCACCTCATCCAGCCACACCTTACCTGCCTGTAGTTACCATCCAGTTAAGCTCTATCAGGGGACTAAATCACTGATTAGGCTAAGACTCTCATAACACAATTACTTCACCTATAAACTTTCTTGAATTGTCTTACTCATAAGATTTTGGGGGACACCACACATCTAAGCCATAAAAGATTGCACATTCCCAAAACAGCTTAGTCTTTTCAGATCCAACATGTCTTTATTAGTACTGGAGCACTTTAAGGTGACTGTATCCCAGAGGTTGTGAATGTGAAAGTTGATGGCAGATGTCAAAGAACATAATATTCACAGTAGAAGAGACTGTCAGTGTGAAGAGGCCAGAGTTTGTGATTCATCCACGTCTTATTCCCAAACAGTCTATGGAAGCTCTTAAGATGATAAATGCTTTGGCTGCTATCTTCAATGAGTATGAAGGAATGAAGGGCTAAATTATTGATTCATTCAGAAAATTCATTTGGAGTAGTCCATTGAATCAATCTACTTTTTCTTTTATATTACTGTCATTAATTATCTGAAAATTAAAATTATCTCCTAAATAAACTGTTTTGTCTTTCTAGCCTTTCCCCACAGTCTCCAAAGGTGTTACTTGTTTTCCTACCGTAATTTAATGCTTTCTATTTTTTTAAAAAAACAAAACTCAGTGCCCTCCACAACCTGGTTCATTTTCAAGTTTCCATTATTATTCTTTCCCTTCCCTATATCCCCATAAAACCTCCATCACTTGTTTTTCATTCTGTCTAACTTAGGTAACATTTTGTGTATTTTATAGCATTTTCTTTTCTTGTTCTCATAGTATTCCTAGAACATGGCTCTGCAAACATGCATCTATTCATCCAGAAATATAAATTATTAGTCTAATAATGCTCAAATGGCAGATTGATTTAAAGAAGCATAATCTCCCAAGTTAAAGAAGTTAAGAAATGAATAAGACAATCATTACTTATGATAGGGACTAGCAAAAAATAAGTAAGTAAAATAGGAGTACTGATAAAGACGATAGTAATTTATGGAAGTATTTACCTACATATCTAACTTCAGTAGAATATTAAGAAATTCTTCTCAAAGATGGCAAGTTAATTGAAATATTAAGTCAAGGACATTTAGAGAATGAAATAAAAGTCATGAAATTCCAAAGAAGCTTTGAAGAAAAAGGAATCTGAGGAGAGAATCTGATGGCTGAAACACTAACATTTGAGTTCATGAGATAGGCTGGGTTAAGACAAGACAGTTTGGATGCTTAATAAAAGTAAACTAGAAGGTGCATAGGTATTTTAACAAATGACTTGCACTGATTCACTTGTGGCAATCACGTCCCTTGGAGAGTACAACATGGATGGACCAGTGTTGCATAAGTAGAGCCAGTGGTGTCAGCAACAAGGCACCATGACTGCTGAGAGGGAATGGCACCAAGATGGAAGACTCAGGTTGTCTGCCTTGGCTTAGTGTGGGGCTGTGAGAACAAAGCAGGCAAGGAAATGAAGGTTCCAATCTTAGAATATTTAGTGGTAACTTAGGAGAACATGACACTGATGGAGGGAATCTTGGGGTAGGTAATAAGTCAAAGGCTCATCTCTGGACATGCTAAGTTTGAGATGTCTGTGAGATAATCAAGACTTCTTGCATAAGCAAATGGGCATGTAAGTCTAGAGCTTAGATTGAAAACCTGATATATATATGAAACTACGAATAACACATACGTTTATATACATAGATTCATATACACGTGTAAATTTATATGTATCTGTATGCAGACATATATAAATGCATATATACATAAACAAAGTATATGTGCATACTTTGCAGAAACGATGCCATCATTCAGATGACATTTATATCCATAATAATGAGATTACCTATGCTCTCTATATAGTTCATCAAGTGTTTATCCCTCAGTGTTACTATTTCCATTTATAACTTGATTTTTTTGGGGAGGGAGTACTGGGAATTGAACCCATGTCCTTGCACATGCTACACAAGTGTTTTACCACTAACCTATATCCCCAGACTACTTTGCAACAATTTTATAGCACTAATTACTTTATTAGTATTTCGTTTTATTTCATTAGTGTTGTTTTCTCACATGGTATCAAGTTTATGGGGAGAGGATTTGTTGTGTTATTATTTTCTATATCTTCTAATTTCCTAAATTGTGTGTGTATGTGTATACATTTTGTGTCCTACATGTGATCGGATTAGGTTTCCTGGAATTTCCAATCTTCTATGCTCCTATATAGCTATGTATAATTTTTTTCTGCTCCATTTTTTGACTATTCCCTCCTTTATATTCATGTAGTCAATGCAGCCATAAATTTGGACAATCTGGACATGCACACTACTGTCTTCTCCCCATAAAAAAGATTTTTGATGAAAGCCTAAAAAGAGCATTTGTGATCTTTGCTGCTATAAAAATAACCAGTGATTCACTCAGTGCATTCGGGTTACAGAAGAGAGAAAAATAAGTTTGTATACATTATGCAAGGCAAAGAGCCTTAGATAAAATTATTTGTCTGTGTTATGTGGATTAACATGTGGTGGGTGAGATCAACAAGCTATCTTTCTTACTGTAGTAGATTAGCAGTAATTCAGAAGTCGTAAGTACTTATAAAGATTTAATTGATCGCCAAAGCATGATTAAATTCCATATTGCATAGCTGTAAGCATGATAAAATCAACTTGAAAACTGAATGAAAATAGGTGGAAGAGTAGGTTGAAAATAGTTAACAATAATTTGCTGCATATCTGCAAATAGCTAGAGGAGAAAATTCTGAATATACACACCAAAAAAAGAAACATTAATAATATAATGCCAATTAACCTGATTTGATCATTACCCAGTGTGTACATGAACAGAAACCCAGATTGTTCAATTATTATCTAAAATATGCACAAATATTGTATGTCCATCAAAAAAAATTAGAATACATACAGTGTAAGAAGTCCTGTGTTCTTTGTTGTTTTGTTGTCTTCACTGGCTTCTGTGTGTCCCATGCTCCCCTCCATCACTCAATTAATTGACCCTATTTTAGGTGTTCTCTTATTGTATTATTCTCTTGGAAGACTGTTTCTAAGGTAAGCATCAATCTACTTTCATAGAGTGTTCTCATTGTTTTCATCATGCTTGCAATTATGTGACATGTGGAATTTGATCATACTTTGGCAAATAATTATATTTCTAACAGAATTACTAAGAACACCAGTGTCTAGGTAAATGCCCATGGGAAAAAACAAAGTCAAGCAAAAACAAAAGTTCACAGGTTCATGCGTTCAAGACCAGAGATAACAAACTATGACCATGAAACTACTTATCTAAAACAAAAATAAATGCAAAAAATTGCAGCAGGTTAAAGCTAACTTAAGCCCAGCCTTGAAGGCATGAAAAATGACCCCTTGTACTTTCAATAAGTGACACTAAAGGAGTAGCTTATGGAAATATCTCCACACTCACACCAAACTCAGAAATTATTTACATTAGTTCCACCATGTTCACGAATCTGACTCCAAATCAAGGTATAACATATTCCCTGAAATTTTCCATAAATGGAATAATGAGCACTAAATTCATGTGTATAAAAATAATAGACATGGGTTACTTTCATTTCTGGTTAAGATCACCTGCATATATGTCACACACTGGGCATTTTAAGGGATTGAAAAAGAAACCGCTTATTCTAACAGGAAATAAAACTACTGTCCCTAAACATGAGCTGGCTTTATTGCTCAATATTAAAAAAAAAGTCAAACAAAAATATTAAGAAGGATGGTGTGGTGACCTAGTGTTGGTCAGTCTCCCAGAAAACAGAAAATTTTCAGTTATTGCACTCTGATCAAATGAAGTTTCCATTGAAGGAAAATATTCATCGCAATACCAGCAGTACACAGAATTTTCTATATAGAGATACACTTTGTAGCATTTACCATTTACATTTTTATATTTATGCATCTTTTCATAAAGTGTTCATAAAAATGTATGGCTGTGTGTTGAGTTGTACATTTGCCCCAACTCATAAACAGATAAAATGTTCTCTCAAACTGCGGGGCAAAATAAATGCTAAGGCCCATGGAACAGCACGGTAATTCTCAAATTTAATATCTGACCACTTTTATAAAATGCTTTTTATTTGTGATAGCTATGCCAGTGACAGGTTTTCAATAAAGTTAAACTATACAGAAAAATAAATTGAATTAACAAGAAAGATACAATTGACAATAGGAATACAAAAGTGGGTATTAATTTTTCAATTTTTTCTTTTCATGTTTTATATATTTTTTTGTCTGCAGACATGTTATGATCCTAATATTATAGTGAGATTATCTACCACTGAGATTTCAGGAAATAATAATAGCTGCAAACATGAAAAATGTTTATGTGATTTAATCTTGCGTTCCAGAATATATTTGGAAAAATGTTCTTTGTTCTTAAACTTGTGTCTACTTTGAATTACAGGGTGTGAGCGAGTTAGAAATCAAAATTTGATCTCTTATTTGTATATCAACTGCTTTTTCCAATGCCATACTTCAGAAGAGAGTCTAAGAGTGCCCTTCATGAATCTGTCACCTCTCAGATGTCGCCTTATGCAGTTTTGCTATTATATCCAGAGAAGTGTTTCTCTGTCAGTGGTAATTTGCATCTGGCACTTTATCAGACATTGATTTTCACTTCTCTTCCCAATGCAGTAGTAAGACTTGGAATGTCTGAGTTGTGTTTGATATTTCATTTGGGAGTTCTTATATTCTTTCATTGCCACAAAAATCTATTTTCTAAAGACCTAGAGTTAATTCTTCAAAGGTAAGTCTAAGGTTTTTCCTGCTGTCATTTGGAAGTGAAAGGTACAGTCGCCTTTAATGTGGCTTATGAAATAGGAAAGAGCCATCTAATACTTTTGACTGATAGAACAGCACTGTTGCATCCTGCAGAAAGATTCTGATGTTTTCATAAGCATTGTGTGCAGCTACAAAATAGAGAAATAAAATTAAATTCTGAAAAATCAAGTTTCATTTTAAGAAATATTTCCTCAATTTTCAGGGGTTAAAAAATTTAATATATTGAAAATGATTATAGGTAATGAATATTAGCCTGTTTAATCTACATAAAACTTTGAGTTATTAAAGCACACTAAGAAGTTTCCAGCAGATGTCAGGATCACAAACACAGGATGTATGGCGTTGAGAAGTGCCCCAGCACACATCTGCACAACATCTGCGGAGAGTTGGTGAGTTCGATGGCAAATTAAGGAACCACCAAAGTTTTGAGTTAGACTTCAAAGCAATCCCTTTTATTCATATACTATAGTAAATTCAACATAACCAAATTTAAATATTTAATGTCCAATTTTTTAAAAAAAAATGCATGCTCATAAAGATTCAGACTTGATTAATAAGGAAAATCCCAGAAGCAAAAACTGGGTTAGAGAGGGCTGTTCCTATACACTTAAATGCTGCTTAACGTCAAGACGTAAAAATCTAGAGAGAAGTAAAAACCGAACTTTTGAAAAATAGATATCTTGTAATAGTGTTTATAAATGTACTTTTAAAACCTCAATGCCACTCTACTTGCACTTTATTGATAGAAAAATTAAAGTAAGAATAAAATAAACGTTATAAAACAAAAATAAACTTAAAGAAAAAGCCTGGATAAAATGACATACAGTTCTGATTCCCATTAGTCTCTAATGACCCTCATTACCACCCTAACTGCATTTTAATGCTGAAATGTAATGCCTCTATTCATCATCAGAATGGAAGTCGGATGGTGACAATTGACAAAACTCAGTAAAGAGTTCGCAAAATTCAAAACTCCCTGTGTATATTTTGAGCTTGAAAGTAAATTCATGATAGATGTGCCTCAGCCCCAAGAGAAGTGAAATACCACTTTCAGAAAGAGGACATAAAGGTAACTTGATCTAATGAAGCTAAGTGGCATGGTCCGCTTTAGCCAACAAGCATAAGACAGAAAGTTTCTGAAAAAATGTCAAAGGAATGGAAACAATTTAAGGTCAATTATTTTTCATACTGAGGAGGTTCTTATAAACAAAGTTTTCATAGCCCTGAATCTTCAGGGATTTTCTAGCCCCTTTCACAAGTCCTGTTAGTTTTATTTGTAACCAAGTCTGTGAATGTTTGTGTGGTCCTTTTCTTTCTTGGAAAATAAAATTCATTCTTTAGAGCATCTTGGAGAGAGAGAGACAAGATTCAGATGTGTAGACCAGTGTAAGTCAGGCCCAGAGAAATCAAAGGTTAGTAAAGGTCGAGTCATCCACAGGGGTAGTTGAATTGTGTTCTCTGCTCTAGTAGTTGAGGAACTGCCAAATCTCTTGACAGCCATTGGCTGAAAACTGTCCCATTTGCATTCTGTTGTTCCACTCAGAAGTTAAATTTTTAAAGCCTTTACAAAACTGTACTTGCTGTTCATTATTGACAATTTTACAAATAAGAAAATTATGCAGAACAAAATAAACATCACTAGGCTCTCATTTGCAGAGTGGTCTCATTTGCTGAGATTAAGAGCACTTCCCCCCAGTCCTCTTGTTTGTATTTATTGGACTCATCCCTCTTTTTTTGTAGTGATTTTCTTTTTTTTTTATTAATTTAATTTTGAGTCATTGTACACGAATGGAGTACAGCTATTGTTTCTCTGGTTGTACACAAAGAAGAGTCACACCATCTGTGCATTCATACATGTACACAGGACAATGATGTCTGTCTCATTCTGTTATTATTCTTGCCCCCCAACCCCGACCCCACCCCTCCCATCCCTCTATGCTATCTATCCTTCCTCCATTCTTGCCTCCCTTCCATCCCACATTATGCATCATCATTCACTTATCAGAGAGATCATTTGGTCTTTGGATTTGGGGGATTGGCTAATCTCCCTTAACATGACAGTCTCCACCATCATCCATGTAGTGATTTTCTGTTCACCATTACGTTGTGAACATATTTTTCTGTTCATAATTCAAAAAGAACCCCCACATATTATTAAGATCCTACTGAAACTAATACTGTCCTTCAAAATGTAAAACAGTCTATCCCCAAGTGTGCCCTCCTTAGTGTGCTGTGAGCATCACAGAGCCTAGAAGCTGGCTGAGCCTGTGAGGCTAACCCAGGTTAGAGCAGCCCGGGGGGCCTCTTGCTGGCCTACAGGGTTCTTGGCTTTCATGACCATCACCCCAGCTCACCAGAACATTCCTCTACCCCTCAGTGAGGCAATGAGAAGTAGTGGCAGAATGGACCTCACTCCATTTCTCCTTATAATTTTCCTTTCCATTTTTTCATTCCATACATGTTTCTTGAGAACCTAATATCTGGAAAACAATAACAACAAACAAAGCAAAAACTCCCTTGCCTTTCCTCATGGATCGCATGTCTCACATTCTGCACGACTTGTGTTGACTGAATTGGAAGATGAGATACTCTTCCCTTTATCTTCTGTCTTTCCTTTGAAATTAACTAACAAAATTTAACCAATACTCCTTATACATAGCATGTCTTGACCACTAACTTTCCTAATTGAGGATTAGACTATATTTTAAATATACTTGTGCATTTTCTTTGTAAAAAAAGACATGTTCAAAGCATCTTGTAAAAAATTAATATTTTTTACCAAAGGAATAGACTTTACATTCTTCTCACATACATTATTACAGTGAGGCATGTCAGACCATGAATGCTTTGAGCTACACTAGATCATGTGTGAACACACACCAAGTAGGATGTCTATAAAGACAGGATTCTGCAGCTGTTTCTAGCCAGACACCTGATGTGCAACAATTGACATTCATTTGACCATATCAGGTGGAGGTAGGGAGGGTACCCTTAGCCCAAGTGCCACTGTGTTTGGCTGGTTTTAATCCACCTGCAATATTCCAAAATGTGCTGAAAGGCATTCAGACTGCTCTTCTAATTTTATCAATTTATCTATGTAAAGCTTAATTTTTAAGAATAATCCTAAAAGCATGTCATCTTAGATTACTTTATGTTTCTAGATCAAAAAGGTTATATCAAGAAAATAAGTGCATGTGATATGTTACAAAACTTAAAAAGTATATTATGATGCTTTCCATTCTAAATTTATTCCTGTGTGTTTGTTAAATGTGCTTCTTTGGAAGCAGTGTGTACACCTATTATTTCTTAAACTACTTATTTTACTTAAAAAGGCTTTTAATTTGTTCCATGATGAGAACACTAGAAGTGATTTTGTCTGATGTTTTTGTCATTTAAATGCCATCACTTGACAGATACAGCAAGGGCTTTTTTCTGTTGATTTTCCCGTTTTTTTGATTTTGACTTACTGAGTTTCAGTATTCAAAGTATCACAATCATCTTGTTGTGAGATGGCAAAATGCCTTTTTAAATTTTTTCACTTAGAAAACTAAATTATCTTAAAAGGCAAATTGCACCAAACATATCCTTAAAGGAAATGGATCTACTAGATAAGTTCAGGTTGCCAATTAGCTAGAGCCTAAAAAAATAAAGGAAAGTAAGAGAGAAGGGTTAAGAAATAAAGGGAGGGGGAGGGAAGGGAAGGAAAGGAAAAGAAAGGCTTCAAAAAGAATAAAATAGGGGGAAGAGCCCTGGTGGAGGCACTCCAGCTTCCCACTTTTCAACACACACTCATTTATCCAGTGTCTCTGACTCTTATTATACCCCCAGTAGGTGGTTTTTATAAACTTTAAAAAATCAGATTATATCTAACATATTGATATATACACATGTGTGTACATTTAATATATGTGGTATACTCAACTATACATAGTTATATAATAAATAATAATAAACACACTCACAAATCAAGTGCATTAAGATGCCCTGTTCTTCATATTACAAAAGAAGCATGCTATTGAAAGAGAGGCCATAACAAGGAACACACCCTGTGTTTATCACATCATGGTCCTTCTCTCCTAGAGGAAACTGCTCCCGTACTTCTCACCCCATGAGCTGCTTGTGCCTTTTTGATCCCCTGTGTCTGGAGGAGGCTATGGGGCAGGCTGCACTCTGCACTCTGTCCATTTCATTCAGCATCACCTGTGAGAGCCAATGTGTGTTTTCACCTGTTCACCACCTCTGCATCATGCCTCTCTGCTGAGCCTAGGTGACCACTCTTCTGCTCTACTTTCCAAGCACATCTGGGATATTTTCAGTAGGTGACTATTGTGAATAACTGTGTCGAGTATTCCTTTAGGGTTCCATTGGAGCAGATATATGCACTTTTTGTTATATTCATAACAGGGTGGCTTTCTGACTCATTGAGTAGAAGTATGTTTGGTTTTAAATCTTTTTTGGGAAGATTTATTCCAAGTGATTATAATAATTTATAACCCCAACAATAGTGATATATCCCTTATCTCTACAAACTGTCTATCTTCTTAAAATTTTTTCATCATTCTTTGTATACATGGTAGCACTTCCTTGGGTTATTCCTTGCCATTTCCTGATAATGTAAATGATTGAGGATTTTTCTTTAATTTTTTAACTTCATTAGCAATTTGGGAATGTATATTTTTGCTCCCATATTGAGCTGCCTGTCTGCTCCCTGTTTGTTGGCAAGCAGTTTCCCTCCCATGCAAATGTGGTCTTTATCATAGTTTTACTGGGAAAATACTCTTTCCTACCCGGTGGCCTTCATGGTTCCTCTCCTAAGGGCAGCTAGCTGCTCAAATGGATGCTTCATCTACTCTGTGGTTTTGCTGAGATTTAAACTTTCCTGCACGATAGGCGTGTTCCCTCTCTGAGGGCTTTGACTTTCTCAGTGATAGAATATATCAGCACTTTAAATTGGTGTATTTAAAAAAGTAAACATTGTCTTCAAAGAAAATTTCCCTTGGAATCCAAAAAAAAAAAAAAAAAAAAAAAGACCAGCACTTTTGAAGTTGGTTGTCCTGGAAACACCTTGGCCAAGACTTATCCTAACCCCATACCACACCTGCCACCAACTACTATCAGGGGGACCTGTGAGGCACCTCCATGGAACCTAAAGTTCTGTAGAGAAAAGCTTGGAAATCCTGTATTAGTTCTCAGTTCTTCTTTGACTAAGTTCTCAGAAGTACTTGACCCTTTGAATTCTTTATTTGAAATGATTTATCATTTGTTATTTAGGGTTTTTCATATCCATTATCATCTGCAAATAGAGATTAGATCCATTTAATTTATCTTTAAAATGGAACTTCTCTTTTTTTACCAAATTTTATGCTTCTAATTGATATCTCTCTTCTTTTTTGTACTGATCTAATTCCCCAGGGTTGTACCATAGGTAAAATGATAGAGAAGAGGGTGGGCATCCCTGCATGGTCACTGGAAATGTTTCCATGTTTTCTTATTAAGAAGATGTCCTGAGCACTAACCTAAATAAATTATAGATAAGTGAATATAGATATATATATGAATATAGATATATATGAGCACACACAGTCATATCAAAGAAAGACTCATCAATTCTCGAGTGGTTTTTTTTTTAACAAATTCAGAATTGGATGGTTATTTTTGCTGAAGATATTTTCAATATCTATAGAAATAGGAACATGATTACATCTAGTAATCTGGTATATTACATTAATGGTTCTCCTGATATTGAACCAGCCTTGAATTCATGGAAGAAATGCTACAGAGTCATATATTGTTACTTTCTTAATGTATCATTGAGTTCAGATTGCTAATATTTATTTAATAATTTTACATCAAAGTGATATTGCTGTATCTTTGAATACTGTCTGTATGATATTTAAGCAATGAGAGTACACTTGCCTTATATTTTCAAGACTGGATCAATTTATGGAATATTGGGGCAATCTGGTCTTTGAAAAAGTTTCAAAAATTCCTCTATGAACTTATTTTGCCTTGGTTCTTTTTTGTGGAGCAATTTCTTCATAACTGTTTTTTTTTTTCCTATGGAATGTGGGTATATAAGACTTTTGTGGAGTTGACATAGATAAACTGTATTTCCTCAGCAACTTATTCATTCGAATGTGTGAATACACCTGTAGATTACTTGGATAATTTTTTTTAAATATCATCTATTAAATGGATATTTGCTTTTTGCCATTATTCTTTTTCAATTTCATATTTTTTTCTTTTTTTCCTTGATCTCATTAACTAGTGGTTTGTTAGGAAAAAAAAACAGGACTTTGATATGCAAGTTGCCCTTTTCCCACTCTTATTCTTTTGTTTGTCTTTATCATTTCTTCTCTTGTGCCCTCTTGCAATTTACTTTATTTTTCTATTTCTAATTTGCAGTTTAAATATAACTTTTCATTTTCATTCTTTTACTTTCAATGACAAAAAGTCCTTAGAGCTATCCATTACTTCTGATCTATTCAAATCCCATGAATTGTATTATCTTCATTGTCCTGAAGTCAGCTAGCATTTTTCCTTTAATTCATGAGTTGTTTCATAGAATCCATTTCTATTTATGACGTGGTTCTTTTGAATTGGTATTCTTTCATGGTTTACCTGTATTTTATGGTCTTCCCAGAGAGATAGTAAGGCTGCTAAAGAGTAGAACTATTTATTTGTGATAATTGATGAGACCACCATCACAATCTCAGGAAGTTCAAATTGTTCTTGCATATGAGCTCATTTTAATTGGTTCAATGGTAAAATGCTTACTTTGTTTTGGAAGGGGGTTTCTATTTCTCTTTTCATTGGCAATAATTTTTAGATCTGGTAAATATTCAAATCTATTGTCCTATATACAAAAGATTTAATAATTTTGATATTTTGAAAGCTAGCAACAATTCTCAGACCACACATATATTTTATATTTGTGTATTTACCTTTTAAAATACATATTTATATAGCTACAATTGATACATTTTTGAAAACATTTTGCTGCATGATGTTTAAATTACTTACCTTCTTCCTCTCAGTGTGACACTATGCAAGTTGTCTCTTGGAAATTCATTCCTAAATAACAGTTTCTCATCCACTAAATAAAAAATTGTTTTAATTTTAATAATTTTACAGGCAGTCAATTTTGGAAAATAGAAAGTACATAATAGCAAATATATCTTTTTAATGAGTTATCAACTGAAGAAATGTTTGAAATATCTTATTTCTTTTTCTGTACACATCTAACTTATGTTTTCCATATTTTTGTCAAAACTCATCCTAAACCCACAGGTCAGTCCTTTACTTATAACTGCCCCACTTATGTAACAACAGGTGATTTGTTACTCAAAAATATATAGGTGCAAACGTATCAACTATAAAACAAGTTCTGATATCAAAACTATGTTATTGGATATTTTGCTTGTTCTACCTTGGTCTATAAAGATACTATGGCTATACTTGCCCTTTCTATATGATTTTTAAGCAATAAATTCCCTTAAGCCAAAATAATACAATTAGAAGTGCAGAGAACTTCATTTGAAGTAACAATTTAAATTACATTAGAAACATTGGATTTTTTTCAGCTATAAAACATATGATTATAGTGTTTTTAACCTAAAGATTGTATAATTTATGCTTGTGATAACAGATTTTTTTGCCATTTGCCAAATTACTGGAAAATATGTTTATATAACTTAAAAATACATACCAGGCATTTAACAAATTTCTATTAATAAAATCATAGTAAAGACAGCATTTTTTAAAAAAATAATGATACCTGTAAATTAAGCCATCTGATTCTGAACTAATATTCAAGAAGGTAAAATATTCCTTTAATTCAATTAGAAAAATGTGAGGTATAAATTACTTATGAGAAAACACTGTAATTTTTCTTGTGTAGAATTCTTTATTTCCTGGACACACAAAAAACTGCTAACCTATTTAAGAAAACTGCTGTTAAACAATTTAGGAAATTATATATGAAAACCTAAGTTAACAGTTTGCATTAGAATCACCAACATTATTTAAGAAAAGTCCATTAAAATTCACAATCTCTCCTAGTTCATTATTTCAAGGTAACACTTTTTTCTAAACAGATTGTTCTTGCAACTTTATCCATATTCTTGGTAATGGTATTTCAATAAACATGCTTTTTTTCTTCTTTATCTCCTCTTCCTAATTGCCTTCTGATTTTAAGAGAGATCTGTAATATAGAGCTTGATAATATACTCCAGATGTCTTCCATCTGAAGATACTGTTCTGAATGTGCAACATACTTAACAGTTCTCTCTAACCTCCAAAAAAAATTTGCCATATTGTAGTTCCATAAAATGAACTATTTGCTCAAGTGTTATCCAATAACTATAGATTGAAAAGAAATTTAAAATGGTCATAACATGTTATCTTCATACAAACAGATGCATGTTTATACTTATGCATATTTAGATTTTTGATCATACTAAACACTTCCCTGCACAAAATAACACAAAAATAAAATAATGACGTTCAGACAACCCATGAAATATTAAGCTGATCAACTTGGATCCACTTATTCTCCCACCCACCAATGGTCACACACTGAATCCTTGGCCTACTGGAACTCTGATATCCAACTGCCATCTTCTAAACCTCTGTTGTTTTTCAACATCTTGGAAGAATTTCACTTTTCATAAATTACCCACTCAGTATTGATTCTACATTACTTCCTTCATGTTGTTTTATTACTTTTTGAGTTATTCATAGTCATTGTTATTACGCCAATCTCTATATTATACAGAGAATAAAAATGGAAAAAGACTAATACTGATACCATAGAGGTGGGAGAGTGGAGAGAAATGATGAAATTCTGAGTACTTGTAGAGCAGAAAACCAATGAATTTCAAGGTTGAGATGATATCCCTCCAGTACAAAAATTTCTCCAAGCTAATTATAACATTCAAATCCTTACCAAATCCTCAGCCACAGTGCTGCATGGTTGTCTTAGAGTCTACACCTTCCATTCTTATTTCCCCTTTGCCCACCCTCCTTCCTCGATCTTTCCTAAACAGCCACACGTTTTTCCATCTGCAGCTTTTTCATTTGCTGTTTCCTCTGGGGAAAACGTTCTTCCACAGGAAGTGCCCCTAGCTACCTCCATTCTAGGCAGGATAAGCTTAAAAATCTCCCCTTACTTCCAGAGAACTTGTTCAGATCACCTTGATTGAAACAGCACTTCCAGACATTCCCTATTGCTTTACCTTGAATATTTTTCTTAATTTCATTGACCACTAACTGATATCATTCTGATATGCTTATTAACATTCTGACATGCTTATTAACAGTACCCCATGAGAGGGGAAAGTGTCATGAGGTCTGGGATTGTGTCAGTTTTGGTTGTTATCATAACTCCCTGTCATAAAGATGTTCGTAGAAAAATGTAAGTGCCCATACAATTTTTTTCAAATAAATACATGCATTATTCATTGTTTATTTGCTGATTGTACTTCTGGGCAAAAAAATATAATAAAGCAATTTGAAAAGTCATAGGGTATCTTCAGAGTCAGATGTAGTAACTCAACAGAAGGGTAAACTCATGCGAAGTCTGAAGAACACAGCATCCTTTTATTTGGAGCTGTGAAATTATTCGTTTTATTTTGTAGGACTTTTATTTTGATGGTTCACGCCTTGTAGCCTAAGGTCAACACAGGTCTAAATTTTGAACTTGTGGTTAGGTATGGATAAGCAAATGCAAGTGTCAAACTAGAGACCAAATCATTCATGAAAATATTGGAAGCCTGCACATTCTTATGCCTCTTGTCATTGTGGAATAACAGACTCATTCTGGATATTACATATTTTCAGTGGCTTACTATTAAAAAGGAAAAATAAGAGAATAAGTATATCTCTCCCATTTTCCAAAATGATATCTCTACCAATGCTACAAAGCATTGTGAAGACTCCCTTGAGATATCAGCATGCTTTTTGGTAAACATTTCATATACTTTATTATGTCCCTAAGTAAGGACTCTGCTTGGCTTCAAGGAAAACAGGTTTTTAGAGTCTATGAAATATATGCCAAGTCAGGAGAAAAGATGTGAAATATATTTTTGTCAAATTGAGCTTACATTTTTAATAACACATTTTACATCACATTTGGTTTCCAGCAACTTTAGTGAAGCTCTATATTCTTAAGCAGATTATGTAAAAAGGCTGCTTGCATAACATTCTGGGAAGAAGATTTAGAAAGTGTTATCTTCTAAAGATCATTTAAATATAAGAGTATGAAGCAATTATCCATGGATGCTTAAAACATCAGATGGTGAAAACATCACCTCATCCCGCTCAATGGAAGCAATCTGGAGGCAAGCGGTGTGTGTTGTAATTGTTTTATTATTTTTAGTTGAGGAGAAAGTGCTTGTCAGAATTTGATTACCTGCCCAGGCCTATAGAAGTAATTATAAAAAAAAAAAAGAAAGAAAAGAAAAAAAAGAAAAAAAGAAAAGAAAGAAATACCATGGCAAATGTCACCTATTAGTCAAAGGAATGCTTAATTGAAATTTTTACATGATATTGAAAGACGATTTAAAATTAGAATCTTAGAGATTCTTGACATACTTTTTAAGATTCAAAGATTACATGAAAGAAGATAACTCAAAAGAAACTCATGTTGCATCCACTCAACAGCTGAACATCAGACTGGAGAAAGAAAAAAAAAGAAAGAAATTTTATTCTCAAGCTGCTTTATCCTACAAACACCAAATGGAAAACAATTTAGTCATATTTTACCCTTTGCAGATCAATCAAATATATCAGATGACAGAAAGAAAGACAATCTAACTTTCCAAAAATGTTTCCTCCTTATAGATGTTATGTCATAACTTAGCTTTGGATTCTGGGGTCTGTTTCAACTACTCCAAAAGAACATAGAATGAATGGGCAATTGCATGTTTGGGGTTTGAATTCATCACTGCAATGCTTCATTCATTCGGCAACGCCTGACTTCCTGTGAAGTGTCTAGAATCCTTCTTACTCCTGTAGATACAGCACTGATCTCTCAAGCATAACTGGTTTGCAGTTCTATATGGATCTAATAAAATGTGTAAATGTTTTTCTAAAAATAAAATATGGCTGAATATAATATTTCATGATTTTTATTTTACATTAATTTCGACCTGTGATGGGGAATAAGCAAAATATTAGTAGGGAGGAGAATGAAATTAAGATTTTGGTTGGGTCTTGAACATGGTAGGTTTGAGTCACATGATTAGAATTCCAAACAGAATTTTCATGCAGTTGGCTCTTCACACAACACTCACAAGGAATGCCCACATTTTAGATAGCCTAAAGTTAGGTCTTATAAACATAGAGACAGTATTTAAAATTCCAAGAGCATCACTAAGGAGAGAATGTAGATGTACAGATGTACGTGGGGGTTAGACTCCTGAATGGTTTAGTGGGTGGAGAACCACAGAGAAACCAACACCAGGAGAAGGAGAAAATGTTACTATGATGGAGCAACTGTACCAACCAGGAGGTTGTGATGTCCTTTAAGACACATGGAGATTTGTTTCAGAAGAAAAGAAAGAGTCACTGCGTCAAAAATGTAAGTGAGATGAGAACCGAGGACTGACGTTTGCAATGTGGAGCTCTGTGATCATCCTGCGGAGAATATTTATATACGTCCAAGAATAAAAGCCTGACTCAAGGTGGTTTTAGAAATAAGAAAAGGAAACTTAAAGTCAGCAAGTATAGACAACTCTTTCCACTATTAGGCACTGCAGAGCGACTGAGAAGAACAAGGTCATTTATACTCAATCTGATGTTCCTCTCCAAATGGGAATTCTTAAGAGCCGGATATAATACTCTATTAATTTTAGAATATAACTGAGAATGATGTTCTGCATTTTTTTCTTATTTATCATGGAACTTACTCTTTTGTTGCAGAAGAAAAAAGTTCTTTTCCTGAAATAAATACAAATGTTTTTCATAAGTTTTATTTTAAGGGCATCATTCAATACGAAATAGATTGTTGTCTCCAAAAATCACTAAGTTGTATAACTATAAGCTAACTAAGTGTGTGAATTTTGGAAAAAAAAAAAATACTTGACCTTTCTACATTCCATTTCCCACATTTACAAAAACCTGCTGACAAAATTACTTGCATACACTAGTATGTAAATACCAATTACTTGGCATTCGCACAATCTTTCAAGAATTCCAATGATACAAAAACAGACTTTTTTTCTGCTGCTACTTTTATTTCCTCTGAGTCTTTTTAATGCTTATTTTGAAAAAAAATGATTTTTCTATTCAAAACTTTTTAAAAATCAATTACATAACCGAGATTTCAATTTCTAAATCAACTCTACAATTGTAAAGGAATTTCATTTGGAAATAAGCTTGACATTCAAACCTCATAGTATCGGTTCCAGTGCTGCTTACCACAGAGATGTAATCCTCTCAAAAATACTATTTGATCCCAGGGAGGGGAAAAAAGCTAATGGATTGCCCCTCTGCAAGAAACCATAAAACAGAGCTCTGGGTTGCTGCCATTCAAATGAATAGAAACCGGCAGCTATTCTAACACCTATCCAGTTTCAATTTTGTAACATCTGCAGGCATCATTCTGGAAATGGTAAACATTTTAATGGTCAGGTCCTGTCCACTTATGCATTACTATTTCCATTATTATCCCCTATTTCTATCTGGAAAGAGAAACTGAAAGGTGACAGATTGCTGTGAATGAAATGAATGGAGGCGCCATTTGCATTCATTCCAGCAGTCACCAAGTTGCTACTTTCCCTTTCCTTTGCTGTCCTTCAGAGATCACTCTTATTGTTTTGGAAAATTCAAGAGCCAGACACTACATTTTAATAATGCAGCTGGAACTCTGAGCAACAGCACATGAATTGAGTTAAGACCATCAAACAACTTTGTAATTACAGCCCATCTCTTCCTTTTAAATAGTAATTTGTTCTGATTGAATTAAGATCGAAGCTGTGCCTTATCTGAAAATTAAATTTTTATAAGTATAAAAAACTCTGAAGTGTCCAGAGCGCACCCACCAAAATACAGAAAATGAACAGTGAATTATTTGCCTTATAAACATTTGAGATTTGATGAACAAAACTCCTCCCATTTTGTTTGGATTACTTTATTAAAAATAAGTTGCTTTCAGTCATTTAGCATCCATATCTAGAAGTGTCATATTTTGGAAGATAATTCAATGTGTCCACTGAACATATGAATATGATAATGCAGCCTGAATGCATACACACATACTCTAGCTTTCAAAGGAGCTGAAAAAGAAAGAGCTGGATTTTTTTTTTTTTTTTTACTATTTCTAAATGCACCTTCAAACATACATCAAATTTGACTCTGGATCTAAGTTCTATAGCTGAAGTATCTACCTCTCATTTGTTTGACCAATTAAAAGTAAGCCATTAACACAAAATCAAAACAAATTTGACTAATATTATTTTATTATATTATTAATGTCAGGTCATTACATTGTGGTTCAAATTGTTCTCTTACAGAGTTTCCTTTTGCAATTTCAGAACAAGACAATTTGAGTACCTAAGTTATGGCAAATAAGCTTTGAGGAAGAAATAAACATGATAAAGCCTTATTTGGGAGCTTATTGATAATCAAATTGAAGGAATAAAATATGACTCTTACTGGAATATATACTTTAATCTGCCTTTTGTCTTCTAAGGAAAATAGGCACTTCCTGTTGAAAACAAATTTGTTGGATGGAATCATTAGGAAGCTAATAACAGATGACATACAGGATTAGCTTAGAAATACCATTACAATTCATATTGGAAGACCTACATAAATAATTTTGTAACAGACATTATATCATGATTGATAGTTGCTAACTGTAGTTGAATATTCCTATTGACTTCTCAGTGTACTTACAGATTCCCCAAATTGAAGTGTCCACATATGAAAGTGGAGGACAAGCAGGTATCCTGGTCAGTATGTGCAGTTTGAAGTATTGGATTACAGGAAATTTTAGTACCAATGACTACTCAGACTTGGTCTCACTGAGATTTTTAACTTTATATAATTAACACAGTCCAGAACTTTTTCCTCTGTGTTTGAGAAACTTGCCCCAAATTCTGCTTCCAAACTTCACAAATTCTGAAATGTAAAATAAGTCAGGGGAAGGAAAAGCAGCAATAGCCACCTGGGTGGCAGGCCTCAGTCATTTGAGTGTTTGGATTGATTGGTAGAATTATAATAGTGTCACTTATGCAGGATGTGTGTGCACACAGTATGAAACACAGCCAATAAATCCTGCCCCAAATAAATATATGGTAAGACTTCTATCATAGCTAAAAATAGACCATCCCTTCAATTCACATCTGATTTTGTTATATAAAAAAGTATATGTTTCATTCAATCTATATTTTAACTTAGAATATGTCAACATTTGGTACCCAAACTAGCTTTTTTTCATTTTAAAGAATTAAAAATACTCCACTCCTCCAAAGTTGTGTTTAAATTGCCTTCAAACATGATTCAGCCCATAGGCATATAATTTCACTTAAAATTTTTATTTTTCCTGAAGAAGTAATGCTCTGCCATTTTAGCTGGGATGTCAATAAACTCTCTAAATATCTGCATATAAATTTATATATATGTATACATATAATAAATATCTGCATATAAATTTATATATATATAAAATCAAAGACTGAATAGCTAAAATCATTCTACACTATTCATTTGTCCCCAAATCAAATGTATGTATCCTTCAAAATGTCTTTTATTTTACTTGTGTATGATGAAGCAAAATGATCTTTATATGTATTAAAATGATGTTAATAAATTGCTACCTTAACAAAGCTCATAAATAGAACTAAAACCCACAAATGATTCCTGAACTTGATAAAGTACAGTGTTTGTTTATTCATTTGTTTTATTTTCTCTTTAACTTTGGCTGAATAGAAGATCACCTGGAACAATTTTTAAAAACATGAATGTCAATGATAGAATACAGAAAAAATAAATCAGAATATAAACATATGTGTGCATAGACTAAGCATTCCAATGCTTAAGGGGTCCTCTGGGTAATTCTAGCATCCACCTGGTTGGAAACCTGCCTCATAGGAAAAAGGACGGTTTGGTTCACTTCAGTGACATCATCTGTTGGAAGCCACAGATGAATTCTGGGCCTGCCTGAGCCATCTCTGCCTGGAAATGTACCCCTCGGACAACTCTTGGTGTCATCTCACTGATCTGAGATGACTCCATTGCCTTGGCAACTTTCTGCTCAAAGGGAATTCTGTGATACTGGGGAATTTATTGGTTTGGGCAGCCATAGGTTCAAATGTAACACCCTGGAGGTGGAAGCAGATACCAGTGTCCCCAAAGAGCCTTGAGGTGCCAGCTACCTGGAGGAGAAAGAATTACTGTGCAAATGATGAGTCTCCAATCAGGCCAATTTCCTACAGCCTCTCCCTTGGTGTTTATCTTGAAAAAGTTTTTCTCACAATAAATCCCCCTTTGATGTGTTTCACTATAAATAAAGCATTCATGGGCTTTTTCTTTTGTTAGGATCAGACCCATCAGCTCTTTTCCACCTGTCAAGCCCCTGCCCTAACTATATTTCTTGTGTCCTTTGTTTTTATTTCTTTTTTTTTTTTTTTTCTTTTATTTACTTATTGATTCATTGAACACAAATGGAGTACAGCTATTGTTTCACTGGTTGTACACAAAGTAGAGTCACACCATCTGTGCATTCATGCATGTACACAGGGCAATGGTATCTGTCACACATTGTTATTAATTTTACCCCCCACCCACCCCCACCCCTCCCTTCCCTCTATGCTAGCTATCTTTCCTCCATTCTTGCCATCTTTCCCCCCCACATTATGCATCATCATTCATATATCAGAGAGACCATTTGGTTTTTGGATTTTTGGGATTGGCTGATCTCACTTAGCATAAGAGTTTCCAACATCATCCATTTACCTACAAATACCATAATTTTATTCTTCTTTATGGCTGAGTAATATTCCATTGTGTATATATACCACAGTTTCTTAATGCTATTCTTTCAGCCTTTTATTTCCAGATGGTCCACACCTCCATACAGTTTGCTATACTCCCTGTGCAGGTCAAGGTGAGAATCATCTACATTAACAGTTGTAGAATAACAACCAACCATATGATAGCTCAAATAAATCAGTTAAGCATTTTTTCCTGAATTTTTAAGTGACCTGATTCCCATATTACAGGATTTCAAATACTTTAAAGATATGAAATGTAACCCAATAGTCAAATGCCTAAGAAGGCAATAGGCAGACTTCCAAATTATACGTGTGTGTGTGTGTGTGTGTGTGTGTTTAAATATATTGATGAGCACATGTGTAAATAGAATCTATCTACCCATCTATTTATCTAGCTGGATATGAAATCTCTCTATACATGGAATGTGATGAGTCATCAGAGGACACGTGAAAAATAGTTTTGGAAATATATTAAAACATTATATTCTTATTAATACATTACATTCATATTACTACATTGTTTTTGTCTACTTTTTATATTGGTAAGATTTATAATAACTCTTGGAAATTGTTCTACACATTTTATATTCCTCTAATTTGAGACATTCAGTCAGACCTGGGTGAATATTTAGGTCCTTCAGGTTCTGCTGCAAGTTTAAACTCATAGATTATATGATTTATCATACAATAGACTATTTTCTGCATCACATTTGTATCCCTCAAAATCTCCAGGTATATTTATTAGCTAAGATACCACTACTCTAGAGTAGCAGAGAAAGCCAAAGATTCATGGAAATGATGTTTTCGTGAAATTATTTTTGTACTGATGGGTGGTGTATTAATATTCTGGGACTGCTAAATTACCAGAGATTGGGTAGGAGAGAGAGAGAGAGAGAGAGAGAGAGAGAGAGAGAGAGAGAGAGATTTGCTTTCTTGCAGGTCTGGAGACTGGTAACCTAAGGTCAAGGCATTCCAGTTTTGGTTTCTCCTAAGGCCTCTCCCCTGGGCATAAATGTGGCTATCTTCTCACTTAGTCCTCTTGTGGTTGCCTCTGGGTCTGCGTATGATCTCTGCTCTCTCATTTCCTCATCTGGTAACACCAGCAATAATATACTGCTTCATTTTATTTATTTATTTTTTATTTTATTCTTTTTATTTTTTGGTACTGGGGATTGAACTCAGGGGCACTCAACCACTGAGCCACATGCCCGGCCCTGTTTTTTGTATTTTTTTGTTTAGAAACAGAATCTCACTAAGTTGCTTAGCACATCACTTTTACTGAGACTGGTTTTGAACTTGTGATCCTCCTGCCTCAGCCTCCCGAGCCACTGGGATTACAGGTATGCGCCACCGCACCTGGCAACTACTTCATTTTAAATGAATTACCTCTTTAGAGAACTTATCTCTAAATACAGTCACACTCTGAGGTAGTAGGGGTTAGGATTTTGTTCTAGTTAGCATTTTTGCAGCTTTGACCAGAAGGCCTGACAGAAACAATTTTAGAGGAGGAAAAGTTTATTTGGTGCTGATGGGTCCAGAGGTCTCCGTGCATAGGCCGTCAACTCCCTTGCTCTGGGCCTAGGGGAAGCAGAACATCGTGGCAGAAGAGCAAAGTAAAGGAAAGCACCTGAGGTCATGGCTCTAGGAAGTAGAGAGAGCTTTGCTCACCAAGAACCAAATATATACATCAGAGACATGCCCAGCCCCCAAACACCCACCTTCTCCAGCCTCACCCTACCACCCAGTTAATTCCAATTAGGGTATTCATGAAAACCACCCAATTAATTCCTATTAGGGGATTAATGCACTGATTTGAATCCTCTCAGAACCCAATCATTTCACCTCTAAACTTTCTTGCATTGTCTTATACCTGAGCATTAGGGGGACACCTCATAGCTAAACCATAGCAGAGTTCAACACATAAATTTTAGGGGGGCAATTCAGCCCATAGAAGGTAACTCTATGGAGATAAACCACAATAGCTACTCAGATAGATAAACATAATCAGGTTTTCAGAAAAAAACAAGATAATTGTCACTGAAGACAGTGGTTCAGTTTTTCTTAAAATAATTTCCAAACAAAGGATATAAAAACCTAAATTAGTTCAGTGAATAGTGAATAAATGTTAAGTGGAGAGGAGAGGGTAAATAATTAAAGGGATGATTTAGATAAGGAAATGAAAATTGGGGATGGTTTCAGGAGGGTGGATTTTTTGGGGGGTGGGACCAATAATTACAGCCTATGGCCTATTGTGTCCTTGTTAATAAGAGTACTTTGAGAAATTTCAGAATAGGAGGGCAATATGCTTGATTTAGAGATGTTCTTATCTAAATCTATGTTAGTACTGCATATGAGTGGAGAAAAACACCATAGAATGAAAAGACCCAATGTCTCATGTTCACTGAAACCATTCATACTGCAGAACTGCAAATTACAAATGAATGTTTAAATATTCTTATGTCAGTTAGGTAATACCTGACTAGCATCTATGAAAGGTAGATTGGCTCCATTGTTTCCAAAAATTGTAGTATGTACTTACCTGTGAAGCCATTTATTATGAAATCGATTTGGTTTGTTTTTAAGTACACTTACATTTTAAGCAAAAAATTTCCTATAGTGAATTGAATTTGCCTTTCTTCTATTCACTATTTTGTTCTAAATTCTTCTGCTTCCATGACTAGCTTTAAGGGATGAATTCCAACACCAACTCAGGTAATAATATAATTCATTTAATAACCCAAAAATGGCATTTATTTAATAACCCCAAAGTGGAGAAATGATTAATTAATTTTGTTGGTTGTTCCAAAATGTAAACCTTGCCTTTTGTTTTTTATTGGGTGCGATTGCTCCTTGAGCTGCTTTCCACTCACAGAGGTTTTCCACCCAATACTGACATGCCACCTCACTGTTTTCTAGGATCATCTATAGGTCTCATTTAGCTTGACCGGATGCCTTGGGCACCGCTGTTTTCCATATTTGCTTGGATATCTGGCTTCTTTAAATCAGTGTCCTTCAAATTTAAACTTCAAGTTTCTGCTAATTCCCAAAATAACCTGTATGAATTCTGATTCTATTATCTGCTCCAGTCTCACCAATTCGAATCAAACAAACTGTTGGTTTTGTCTGAATTTGAGTCACTGCGCATCCTCAAACTCTGGCCATTCCCCAGCTGCCATTTCAAGTGGACCTGTGGTTCTGGGCAGGCTCCACAGAACACTGATCTTAAGTGCCTCCACCTCTTTTTTTCCTGACCCTGACCACCAACAGGAAAACAAAGGCAGTAAGTAACTCTTTGGCAGTCCTTTAACTGTTCTCTCTGGGCCAGCAACCTTGGTTTAATCTAAAAGCTTGTTAGAAATTTAGAATCTCAGTCCCCCGTAGCAAAACCTACTGAATCAGAATCCTCACTGTAACAAGGAGGCAAGTCAATGTGTGTGCACAGCAAAGGTTGGGAAACACTAATCTGAGAAAACACCATGTCTCTCTGTAACTGAGAACTTCCTGTAAGTCTGTTAGTTAACCCATTGGTGACCTACCTGTTTTCAATAGATCTCAAATTGTACGCAGATATATTATATAAGTGCCAAGTTTGTGATTCTGAAATATTTGAAAATATGGTATATCTTCAATTATTCTCTTCTCAACTCAAACTTGTGGAGTTCCTTCAACCCTTTATCTTGTATAAATAATTTCAGATTTCTTCAAACCTCTGCCTTTTTCCCTTCCCTGATGGCTAACCTGTCAATATCTAAAGTAAACTGGAAAACAGCATCTGCAGGAATATCTACAGCAAGAGTAGACCACAGAAGTAAACACTGAGAGATAAATGCAGATGGGAGACAGGCATGACCAAGGACACATTTCCAGTATGCTCCAGTCTTATAAAGTTAAGAAATCAATTCCGTGTTTAGCTTTTTGGGAGAAGTGCTACCCCACCCACCAAAAATATATACAGAATGATGGATGTTGACCTCCAAAAATCACTAAGGTGTAAAGTGTAACAAAAATTATTAATACAACGATATGATGAAGTAGATGTTTATCAATGAATCACAGTGATGGGACTATGCTCGACTATCTGCAGGAGTGACAAATTAGGTTGTTAGTGAAAACAAAATGCAAATATCATCAGATTTTGGAACATTTCTCTTTACATGTAAAAAAAGAAATTTTCAATTTGCTGAGATATACACACTTCAGTTTTAAACTATTTCTCTATTGCAAATAAAGTTTTTTTCATAAAAATAACATGGGGTTTGAAATCTTGAAATTGTTATGCTTAAAATTTAAAATATGTTTGACTGTATCACAAAACAAATGAAAAATGACCTAAAATAAAATTTTAAAACAAGAGCATATTAATACTAAATTTTTCAATTAATTGTTTTATATACTTTATTGCTTAATTTGTAATAGATCAATCAAACCGAAATATTCCAGATTCCAAATATAGCTCGATTTTTGTCAAATGTTGACTTTTTAAAATGCAAAGCTTTGCATATTAAAACTTGAATTTACATTTCTGAAAGATTTGAACCTCTATGTGTGCTTTATAAACACACATGATTTGAGAACCTATTGGATTGAGTTGTTCACTTCTATAACATGAGTAGAGTTCCTTACCAGCAAAGTGCAGAGAAAGGGCAATTTTGGACACTTGTCTTATGGGTTAAAGGATAGAGTAATAGATCATAACCAGAAAGGCAGACTGGAAATTTGTTAGTGGTCTTTGTTCCATAGTCAATGGTGAATCAAAAGTTATTAAGAAGAAAAATTAAATGACCTGCATACATCATGCATTTTAAAACATTTTTTTCTTTGTTTCTTCCCCACCCCCACCCCACCCAGTACTGGGGATTGAACTGAGGTTGCTCTAGCACTGAGACACACACTCTATGCGCACCATCTTTTCTTTTTTTTTTTTTCTTTTTTTTTTCTTTACTTATTGATTCATTGAACACAAATGGAGTACAGCTATTGTTTCTCTGGTTGAACACAAAGTAGAGTCACACCATCTGTGCATTCATACATGTACACAGGGCAATGATGTCTGTCACACATTCTGTTATTATTCTTATCCACCAACCCCGAACCCACCCCTCCTTTACCTCTATGCTATCTATCCTTCCTCCATTCTTGCCACCCTTCCCCACCGCATTATGCATCATCATTCATTTATCAGCTTATTCCATATTTTAAACTGCTTTGAAAAATCTGCTTTTATTGTACATATAATTTGTCCTTCATCTAGTCAGTTGTAGACACTGAAATTTGCATGTAATATTTCACATACATTGAAATAATATCATTATTTTCACTTTTCCTAATCATTTGCAAATGTGAAAACATTCTTCACTTTCAAAACCAGCCAGCAAGATCAGACTAGTAGGTCATGATATGACCTGTATAAAGCTATAACTCTCCTGTGTCAGAGAATGTTACTCATTTTTAGTTACACCATCATTTTCATTAGGTTAATTTTCAATTATGAATGACAATTATTTTTACTTTAAATACTACATGAGTTATAAGTACATAAAACTGAATTATTCCAGATAAGTGCATGGTGTTATTAACATTTGACATCAGAATCCAAATGTGTGTGCATAAACACTGATGCATTCTAGAACAAAACATTGTAAAGCAAATAATTCAAAATGTGGATTTATTTCCCAACCTATAAAATTAACTTTGCAAAGCTTTTGTTACACCAGCTCAACTGGATTTAAGTTAAATAAAACTGAAAAAATAGTTGATATAACGAGATACACTGGTATTATTTTTCTCTTCTCATAGGTATTACTCATTTCAGCCTCTTTAAAAAAGAAAAGACCCAGCTCTGCACGGGGCACAGGCCTCTCTAATCCCAGCCATTCAGGAGCTTGAGGCAGGAAGTTCAAGACCAGCCTCAGCAACTTAGAGAGGATTTAACCAATTTAGGGAGACCCGGCCTCAATATAAAAAATAAAAAAGGCTGTGGATGTGGCTCAGGGATAAAGCTCCCCTGGATTCAATCCCTGGAACACACACACACACAAAAAAAAAAAAAAGAGAGAGAGAGAGAGAGACAGTAATTCTTATATTTTTGTGCACACATGATACCGCCTAATTTTTTCTCTTGTTTGTCTGACACTGGCAAAAGCCTATTGTCAAGTTTAATAGAAATGATAACCTAATAAAGTTGAGCAGAAAATTGAGTCCTTTGTTTGGTCATAACTAGCACTCAGCTCCAGCACAGCTGTCCGCAGACCATTTCAATTGTGAATGAAAACAGAATCCACAATTGGTCAATTGGTATATTCAGCAGTGCACTGAGAACACATAAGCTCAAGGCATCAGATCAAAGAGCCCTTGGCCTCCCTGGAGACTATGGTTTCATGACTCCCATGCATGAACTTTGATGGTCATTGACTGACTCTTTCTTTACAGAGAGTAATTTTCTGAGCCTCCTCAATTGTCCTGATCTAAACTCTAACTCTGATGTTCATTCTTCCTTGATTTGAGGATGTTTTTTTCACTTCTACTCATCTATAAATACTGACCACCTGATAAGTTTTGTACAAGTGTAAAAGCAGTGAGGACAATATTTTTATATAGCTGTTTAAATATTATATTTTAATAGCCTAACGATGTGTTTGGAAAAAAATCTTAGACTGACTTCCAATCTGTATCTGAACTTTACCTCACTGACAGATTCCTACTTAAGAAAAAATACATATATAAATAAAAATAATATATATATATTTGAGAAATAAACAACCATGATGAACAAGCAGTTCAGCATATTGAGGTATATCTAAATCAAGTTTTATGTAGCTTTCAACCAAAAATGTTCAAAGGTGTATATTGGTTGACTTGTAAAGTTTATAATATTTTTTCATGTAGAAATGTTGAGGTTATTAAAATCTTCATATATTTCATGTACATACATATATGCACTTACATACAGAATGAGCATGTTAATGTATACGTATGTTAAAATATGATTTCTTCATAAAATACTTTGGTGACTGGTGGAGAACAATTAAAGTTGAACATGAATTGTAGGCATTGAGTGCCAAATATATGCAAGAATTTGAAGAAAAGAGGGAAAAAATTAAAGACATGAAACTTAAAGAAAGAAAAATAAAACATATAAATCCAGGAGATGCACTATTGAACAACATAAGGAGAAAAATAAGTATATGGGGATGAGATAATAACTATTCCAAGAAAGAAAAATAATATGCCTAAGATAACTAATGATCTGAATATGTGAATGACTGATATTAGTCTGGGTGAGATTTATGAGCTAACAAGACAAACAGAAATTCAAATATTAAAAGAAAATCCTAAAGATTCCTACACAGAAAAGACAAATTAATAATAATAATAAAGTTTTCTCTTCATTAGCACTGAAATATAAAGTGCATGTAATATTGACAGCTACTGAAAAAAAAAGAGCTGCCCCACAGATTCTTACAAACAAAAGTGGTGCCATTCATTTGACAGGGGAAAGGAGCTAATTGTGTTTGTAATAAACATATATAATACATATTATATACGTAATAGGCTGCAGCCTGCACAGGGGGTGAACTGTTAACCAAATGCACGCTGTGAACTGGCTTGAGAAAATAAAAGTCAAAAGAAATATTAAGAAATAAAGACAAATGACACAAAAATGGAGATGCAGGGGGATCCTGAGGGTGATCCAAGCTCCAATGGAGACTGGATCTAACAAAGGGGACAAAACCCCATGTGTTTATTATATAGAGATGAGCATTACAGGGTCTCAATGTGAAAAAACGTCTGAGGTAAACAGGATGATATTGAGAAAAACAACATGTTTGGTGCTTAGGTCTCTTCCACCTCCAGGCAGCTGGGATTTGAAATCAATGCTTTTGAAGTAATGAATTCCATGACCAGCAGGAATCCTCCCTATCAACAGAAGCCACCTTGCAAATGGGCGTTCCCCTGGTTCCCAGAAGCCACCTCGCAAATGGGCGCTCCTCTTGCATAGCAGAGTTCCCAGAAGGAGCCTCTCACTGTCCAGGGTTAACATACTCCAAAGCAATGGTTTATGTAATGCTCACAGCAATAACACGTTATATATTACCTGTACTAGAGTTGTATCTATAACATATACGTGTGTGTGTGTGTGTGTGTGTGTGTGTGTATCACACTCTCCTGAGAAAAATATTTGACAAAGAACCATTGAAAGTTTAGGAGCATCTGTGCATGTGTGTGTATGTACACAGTTCTGTTATTCATGCTGCTACAACAGAATACCTGACACTGGTAGGAAATCCAAGATCAAAGATGATCAAGGAAGCTCCTAGACACCTGGAGTTTCAGTTGTCTGGGGAGGGTCAAGTCTCTGCTTCCAAAATAGGTCCTCCAATGATGTGTCCTCCAGAGAGTAGTATTTCTCTGTTCTCACATGGAAGAAGGGAGAAGAGCAAAGGAGGAAAACGCCCTCTGCAAAGCCTTTTTACAAGGGCACCTAATGCCACCCATAAGGACAATGCTCAACCATTTCACAAAGACTATTCTATTCCCAATATTGTTTCATTGCAGAATAAGTTCCACAATGAATATTTTTCCACAATGAATTTTTGAGGGAATAAAAACATTCAAACTATAGGAATATTCTCTATTTTAATCAATGACATAGTAGTCATGATTCTTCAGAGATACACAAATACCCCCACACACACATAGCTTATTTATTGGGTTTTTCAGGACAATCTTAACTAACACATTGGTTACAGAGAAAATCATCATAAAACATTTATATCAGTGCAATCTTAAAAACTTGATCCCATAGTAGTTGAGAGCAGAATGGTGATTACCAGAGGTTGCACTTGAAGAGAGGTATTGATAGTGAATGATGGATGGGTGCTACACTAGACTTAGACAAGAGTCAGAAGCTCTGGGTATCATTGCACAGAAGGGTGACTATAGATAACAATTATGTCGGTGCATTTCAAATTGTTAGAAGAAATGATGTTGAAAGCTTTCACCACAAAGGAATGATAGATGCTTGAGGAGGTAAGCATGTTTAACTTGATTTAAACATAAAATAATGTATATATGTATCAAAAATTATATGGTACCCCATTGCCTAACTTCTGTTTTATGTATCTGCTAAAAATAAAAATGCACATTTAAAAATTTTAAGAGATATACAAGATATTATGATCCAAATCTCTAATATTTTAGATAATTAAGAAAATTTAGCAAAAAAAATCTAAATGGCTTGGACATTTGGAAACAAAAAGGATCAAAAATCAAATATGAACTAGCAAATGATGCAAGAAAATAGATGTCAGTGTTTCCTATAAAATGTTAACTCAGCAAATTATCATCAACAGATGAGTGGAAGAAGGTAGTGTGGTAGAGAGAAAGGGACAAAGGAAAGTAAACAATGGAAATAGGAGATTCTATTAGTTTATTTGATCATATTGGTTATTTTAATTGACTTCTAAAAAATTAAAATCAGATCTCATTTTAAGTGACCTATAGGACAAGGTATAAAGTCATGTCTCCAACCCATTTTCTGTAGTGCATATGGGATGCTGGGTCCAGAATTGAGTATTCATGAGTACATAAATAATGAGAGAAATGTCTACATCTTCAGTAAATATATGAAAGGTATGAGTGGAGCATTGCATTAAGAACCAAAAATATAATGCAATCTATAATAGATATATTTTGGAAAATTAAAGAAAGAGAGGAATCTAATTCAGTTAAAAGGATTACAAAAGACTCCTGAGCTGAGACAACACTTGGGTGGCATGTTGGAATATAAGGTGATATTTAACCAAATGCAAAATGTGGGAGAAAGTCATGCCAGACAGCAAAACCTGAAAAACAGCCCAGAGGAGTAAGAGAGAAGGTCATTTTCAAGCATCTATAAATAATCAAAAGTGTAGAGAGAAGAGGGAGGCATAATGGAAAAAGGAATATAAATAAGACAGGCAACAAATTACACTCAACCTTTCCTGAGTGTGATGGGAAGTCACAGAAAGATTTAAAGCTGGGTGTTATGATAAATTTTAAATTTTAGAAGAACACTCTAGAAGCACTTTGGAGGCTATGGGGTGGGTAGGAAACAAGCACTACTTTTTGAAGTAGGGTAAACAGGTGCACAAAGCAGTGAGAATACGACAGGAAGGAGATGGTGGATCCAAGGATCTCCAGGAGGGCGCTCCACAGACATGGTGGCCTACACTCGCAAAGACGCTCTTTCCATGTGTCACGCAGGTAGAAATGTGAACCTCAATTAGAATTCTGTGTGAAAATGAACCACATGTGTCAAAGCACCTTGAAAAATTAAGAACTATCAACATCTTTGGTACTAATCTTATTAGTGTTAAACTGATTCTCATTAAAAGGAATTATTCCATTTGCCTTAGACGGTGCAGATGGTATCTATCCTTTTGTTATCACCCATTGGAGTATATTTAGTTCATAAAATTTTACAGGACACAGTTGCCTGGATCTTGGGAACTGAAGGTTCCTTTCAATCGCTCCAGCATGACCCACTTCCCTTCTGCTGGGAGTCTACTCATGTTTATTGCCACCATAGTTCTCATCTCTCTGCTCTTTTTTCACTTGTGCTTTGCATTTCCCCTCTTTCCTATAGAACGTGTTTTCAAAGTGTTGAGACAGGCTAAGATTAGTTCAAAGTTCAAAATGTATTCACTCAAGGTTGACTGAACATTTATGATAGGTCAGCCATTGTGTAAAACCCTAGTTGATGACATAGTGCTGAAGTTAACTTTAATTCAAGAAGTAATGAGCTCCGTGTGTGTGTGTGTGTGTGTGTGTGTGTGTGTGTGTGTGATTGTGTATTTGAATTTCCATGGAATCGTAGAACAGGAACCAACCAGGGATGTCTTCCTTTACAGAAGACTTGATGTTCAGAGGGATCTAGAATATGAGGGGAGAGCATTCAGATACCAATGGGATTGGGGGAAATGAATGACTTTTGGCATAAAGGAAAGACTTCTTTGAATGTTATAATGAAGAAGGGAACATGACAACTTCCAAGAATAAAGCTTAGTGTGTCTGGAAAACAACTGGTGAAAAGACAAATAATAAGAGATGCTGCTGTCAGGGATGTCCAAATTAGCACTGTGATACTGGGTAAAGAATCTACCCTGAGAATCATGGGGTGGTACAGAGACAGAGAAGCAAACCCACCTTGAAAAGAATGTCTGTATTAGCAAAGTGTTACCAACTACTACACATCTCTGAATGCAAGCAATATGAAACTGACTTGAAAAGCAAGAAGAAAAAATGGTATTTAAGAGAATTAGGTAAGTATTGTTTCTATGAAAAAGTACTATTCTCTGATAAGATTACGAACAGGCAATGTGCTAACTGAAAACACATGAACTGATACTTTCCTAGGAAAGGGAACATACTTGGAAAATAAGGGTATAATTGTAGCAGAAGTGGATTATCTGCTCATACACAGAGGATCAGACACTCAGGAAAAAAGGCAGAATGAACAATTGACAGGCAGAAACGGTTGCAGACTGGGATGCAGGAGCACATCATCTCCACCTGGTGTGACCTCCATTATCTGTAGACCTGTCAGTCACACACACTGCAGAAGCTCCTGGTAGCATTCCAAGAACTTTACAATTATAGGGACAATGATAAGAGTCACATCACATGTAAGTAAATTGCCCATCAGCCTGCAACAGTAGAAGCTCTTCAAGAAATGATACAAAGGTCAAAAGAAAAATGATAAAAAGCCCACTGACCAACAATGCTATCAGACATATTATATATTTTAAGTTATAACTTTTCAAGGGCTTGAAAGGCACTCAAAAAGTATTATGAAATCCATAAACTTCTTTGTTTGGAAGCAAAGGTAACTGGAATCTGTAAAATCTTGTCTAGTTTGGGGGGAAAAATCCTTAAATCCTGGACCAACTAAAATTGAAGATTGTGTTATTGTTTATTCATTTATTTATTTATGTACTTATGATCAAACAGCTATTTTGTCTTACTCAAAGTATTATTTTGTGTCATTCAGTGTTAAATAAAAATGAAATAATGCTACACTAAAGAACAGTGGCTAGAAAACATGACAATATTAAGATGTACAGATTTAATTTGGAACTAAAACATTCATAAAACATTTTGTGTTTAAATCATACAATGATTTCAATCAGATTTAGATTTTTTTCTGAACTATTCATCCACTATTTCATTTGATGTAAACTGTTTGGCAATTGTAACATTGACATAGAATGAAAATTTAAATGTTTGCACTTAAACTATCTGCTTTACGGTTTTGCTTTGTTACTGTATTTCTATCTTTATGTTGTTATTGTTGTCCTCTTTCCTTCCTTCCCTCTTTCTGTTTCTTCTTTCTTTCCTTCTCCATTCTGTCTTCCATTCCTTCAGCAATGATGCATTAAACAATCTGTAACTTCAACACATAGCTATGACAACCTCTCTTATTCCATATGCTATCCTCCTGCCATGATGTCCTGCGTCCTCCCGTGTATCTGAGCAGGTGGTTGAATGGGAAGTGGGGTCTAAAGCAAAATAAGAGAGAGAAAGGATTTCTCTGCCTTGATTTCAGGGGCACTCACCTTTGAAGTCCTGATTCTAAACTTCTGAGAGGAGACTACATCGAGAGCATGCGAGAAAAATCCCAGAAATCCCCCATCTTCTCCAAGCTCCTGGTCACAGTATGTGACTGTGACCAGAAGAGAGGTCTTGAGCCAGAACTCCTCAGACAAGCTCTTTTTGATTTCTTGACCATAGAAGCCATGAGAATTAATCAAGTATTGTTGTTTTAAACTACTAAATTTGACAGCTCTCACTGATTCATTATGCAGTGAGAGAGAAGCAGAGAAAGAAGGAAGGTGACATCAGTGTTCATAGCTACTAAGGACACAGATGTGAGTGGTTTCTCTCTGGACATTGTCACATGTACATGTACATATTCTCTCAACTAGAGAAACGAGCAGCAGAGAAAAGCACATAGTGCTTTGGAAGCACAGAGGGTTGCAGGGAGAGGCAATGGACCCTGAGCATCCCTGCAGATTCTTCTGGGTATGCAAAAAAATTTTTTCTGTGATTGTCATTATGGTGAATGAAGTAATGACTCCCCTCAAATTAAAGCATATTTGCTTTTGCTTGCCATTAATCTGTCCTAGTTCAGCAGCCCCCTTTCCTACCACAGTCCACAATATACACAGACATTCACCCAGGCCAATCCATGCTACCCCAGTGGGACCCAGAGGGCTCAGGGAATTGGTGCCACCCCTACCATGCTCATGCTGTTTACTCTGTCATTAGTAATTCAGTCCTTTGTCCCCCACACAAACTGTCCTGTCTCCTGCTAACTCCTGTTAAACAGTGTCATTCAGGCCCTTAGTTTGTAAGTTGGTTAAAATTTCAGACCTTCCTCAGTTTCTGTCAAGCCTGGTGGCTCACCTTTCCTAGAAAAGACAAAGAACGACTCCTTGAGGAAGAATTCAGCGGCAAAGACAGGACCCACACAAGGAACAGCAGGAAGAGCAATTTAGCCAGAGCTGAACTTTGGCAGTACCAAAGTCAAGATGGGCAGGCCTGACCTTTTCCTTGGTTGTGTAGCTGTTTATCTGACTAATCAGAAACTAAAATGAAGTGGTTCAAAATGTAATTTCCTGAATGATATGTTTATGATAGTGGAGAGTCATCATTAGAATTCTGGAAAGTCTAGGACAATACTTAAACTGCTAGATTTTTGTTTTTGTTTTGTTTGATTTTTAAACTGATTTTCATCTTGTTTGATCAAGAGTTTCAAACAAATGGGAAAAAATCAATTTCCCCTATATCTGATATTTTCAAATCTGGTTTATCTGCAGCTGGATTCCGTCTGTTGGAGTCAGAATCCACTGAGGGCCTTCTCTTTGTTCTTTATCTCCTTAACTTCCACCTGCCATTTGAAAACTGTATTCCCTCCTTTGCTCCAGTGGACTGGCAAGTTCTCAATTAGTAATCGACAGTTACCATCTGCTTTTAAAAGAATGCGGTTGTCTCTTGTGTGCCATAATATGATTCATCAAGTTAAATGTAGACTGGGGCAAAATGGATAAAGACAATTTTATCAAGTAAATTACTTGTGTCCCCACACAATACATTGATGCTTTCTTGCTTTACGGCATTGTTTTTTTCAAAACTGGTTAAGTTCTTTATAATTAAGGCACTATGTAAATGCAATCATTGCTATCAGTGATGAGTTTTAATGTTATTAATCACTAGGCACTGATACAATGTTTTCTTGTTAAAATATATGCTTAAGCCATATGTGGTGGCACACTCCTATAACATCAATGAATTGGGAGGCTAAGGGAGGAGGATAGCAAGTTCAAAGCCAGCCTCAGAAATTTAGTTAGACCCTAAGCAAAACTTAGCAAGACCCTGTCTCAAAGTAAAAAATTAAAAAGGGTTGAGGATGTGACTCAGTGGTTAAGCACTCCTGGGTTCAATCACTGGAATAATTTTTTTTTTTTTTTAAAGAAAGAAACATGTTCTTGAATCTTCAAATATCTGTTTAAGTTTGGCATCTCGTGTTTCTGAAGCAAGTAGCATCACATCAACATCTGCAAGATGTTAAAAAACGTTAAAGTCAGAGGAAAACTGAGTGATTTTTATAGCACATTTTGCATTTTGCAAATTAGAAACAAGTGACCATGATCATTTCCCAGTATCAAAAAGCAAATAAAAGGAAGATCCATATTTAAAGTATGTTTCCTGAATAGAAATTAATATAATTTTAGGTAATTTTTAAATAGAAATGTTGTTCTTTCTCTTGCACTCTTTTTTACACTGACCTCATATATTCATTTTTTATTATTTCACCCTCTCCTAAGGACAGTGCCCTCATTGATAAGGTGTGTTACAAGAAGGAAAAGAAAAAGTAGTTTTCCTTTATTGAAGATTTATCTGAAGCATATAGGAAGTGATTTACTCACAACATTACACCAGTTTATTTTCATGTAACACTTTATTTAAAATATAGAGTGCAGAAAACACACGTTTACAGATCAATGGATTATTATGCTATACATACCCAATCATCATCACCTAAGTCAATATGTCAAACATGACCAAGCACCCAGAAACCACCCATGCACCCTCTTCCTCTCAATATTCTACCCAAAATATATTCACTGTTCTGACTTCTGTCTCCAGAGATTAGTTTTGCTTTTTATAATTAAAAAAAAGCAACATTATTTAAATGATGTCACATGGAGAATACTCTTTTCTGTTTCATTTCTTTCTATTAATATCATTGTGTTGGGAGATGCCTCCATCTATTGCTTGTGGCACTCTTCTATAAATTTCCATTGCTGCATTCTGAGTGACGAGATCACATTTTCACTCTTTTTTTTAACCTTGATGGACATTTAAACATTCTACAATTGAATTTGGAATGTTTTGAATAGTGCTGTGAACATTCTTTGACATGCACTTCTGTTGGTATTGTGTCTTGGAATGGAATTTCTGGGTCACAGGTATACATAAGCTCACCAACTCATCAGGACTAACAAATAGCTTTAATACAGTTACATACTAGTAGAGCAGTACATCAGCATTATATGAGAAACTCACTAAGATCCATGACAACTCTTGCTACTGTTTTTTCTTTCTCCCTTCCTTCCTTTCTCCTTCCTTCCTTCCTTCCTTCCTTCCTTCCTTCCTTCCTTCCTTCC
>JAJEJO010000823.1:137663-166521 GCA_020662805.1 Glaucomys volans
TCCTTCCTTCCTTCCTTCCTTCCTTCCTTCCTTCCTTCCTTCCTTCCTCTCCTTATTCCCATTGTTTTTTTTCTCTTATTGCCATTATATTATTATTTTATATGTTGTTTTTTTATATTTTCTAGAGAACTACTTTCCACTTATTAACTCCTTTTCATTGACTTAATATGAAGAAGTTAATTTCCACCATTTTATTAACCTAATTTTAGAATTCTTAATTCTGTAGTAACGCTTTGGAAGCCTCAGTCTGTCATACAATTCTCAATTTATCATCACTTTCCTTCAATACATTAATTGCAATTATTCTGTAAGTATCATGACCAATACCTGTATTATCTGTGGGTATGTTTTTTTACTCTTTTACCCTTATTATGTTTTCTAATATAAGGAATTGAACCCAGGGATGCTTAACCACTGAGCCACATCCCCAGTCCTTTTTATTTTTTCTTTTTTTTTAATTTTTGAGTCAGAATCTGGCCGAGTTGCCTGGTACCTCACTAAGTTGCTGAGGCTGGCTTTGAACTTGCGATCCTCCTGCCTCAGCCTCCCAAGCTAGTGGGATTATAGGCATGCACCACCGTTCCTGGATCTTTCACAAATTTTATCTGATTTGATTATTTACTTATTTTTTAGTTCATGATTTCTCTCATGTTTCGTAATTTTTATTGAATGTTGGACATTTTTTATAATAAATGGAGGAGAATATGAGTGAAATTTCCTTTCTCCAAAGGACATTTAATTTTTTATAAAGATTTTCCAACGTTAGAGTAGGGGCCAAACATAATTCATCCAAACAAGGACTGAGATGATTAAAGTTTATATAGGTCTCTTACTGTCATGAATTTTTGTAGGACCTGGATTTTATGGTGTTCAATTAAATACCTGGGTCATTTCCAGGACCCATCTCCATGGCAGGACAATACACTCCTTTTTGTTTGCCTCCAATAGCTTAAAACCTTTGCTTAGCCTCTTAAACTCTTGGCGACCGCCATTTCCCTATGCCTCCTCAAACTCTAGCTTTTGCACAAGTTAAACTTTAATTCTTTCCTTTAGGAGAAAACCATGCCAAATACAGGCATCCCTTCCTCTTTTCTTCAGGATTGGGAGCATCACGCTCACAGTGTCCTTGGCCTCTAATGTTTGTTTCCAAAGATGGTTTATTTTTAGTCTCAAAGCACACCACAGCAAACCAGCCAATATCATGAGGGAAAAATGAGTCAAACACAGACTCGCCTTTGGATGTTTTCTGATTTGTTGAGTCTTGGCTTCTATATACTATCTTACTATCTTTCACCTTTTGGCAACTTCAAACTTGTACACATTTTTATGTTTTTATGATTTTTAAAGCTCTCAAGCCGAAGGTTTGAATTGGCCTAACTAGTCTGCCATGCTCAGAAGTGGAAATCGTGTTCCCTTGCTTTCTATCATCAAGGTCAAATGTCATTCTCCTGTCATACAGGTCAGTTAAGGTCCAACTCTGCAATAACGATTGAGCAAAAGGAAATGTAACTAGACTACACAATCAAATTTCAATTAAAATTTTCTGCCATACAAAAATAATGATTTCCCTCTGTTTATATTACTTTTTTACTTCGAAGTATGTGTCTGTCATCATGCAGTTAATTTATCACTTTTTTTCTCATAGGCATCTTCATACTTTAAGTAATCTGAAAAAATAAATTAGAAACTTAAATATAATCCAATATCCTTATTCAGCATCATCCCTTTGTGTGTGTGCGTGTGTGTGTGTGTGTATGTGTGTGTGTGGTGCTGAGGATCCAACCCATTCCCGTGCTCAAATTAAGCAGACAGCCTACCACCAAGAGGTTTTATTAGTCATCACCATCATTTCTCCTGTTATTTATTAACATTGAATCTTATACTATATTTCTGAAAGCCTAAATAACAGTGAACCTCTAGTATTAAAGATGTTTCTATTTCATTCCTAGAAATCAGGAAACTGGATCAAAAGAAGTGAGCAAATTTTTCATTTTTTAAAATTTGTTTTAATTGGTTATATAAAACAGTAGAATGCATTTATGCATTTTGATAAGTCATACATAAATGGAGTATAATTTCTCATTTTTCTGATTGTACTTGTTGTAGAATCACATCAGTCGTGCAGTCATATATGTACATGAGTTAATAATGTCTGTTTCACTCTGCTATACCTTCCTACCCTCATATCCCTTCCCCTCCCTTAACTTCCCCTCTACCTAATCTAAAGTAACTCTATTCTTCCCTAATATTCCCCCGCCTTATTTTGAATTAACATCCGCATATCAGAGAAAACATTCAATCTTTGGTTTTTTGGGTCTGGCTTATTTCGCTTAGTAAGATATTCTCAACTCCATCCATTTATCAGCAAATGCCATAATTTCATTCTTCTTTAAAGCTGAGTAATATTCTATCGTGTGTGTGTGTGTGTGTGTGTGTGTGTGTGTCACATTTTCTTCATCCATTCATCTGTTGAAGGACACCGAGGTTGGTTCCATAGTTTAGCTATTGTGAATTGAGCTGCTATAAACATTGATGTGGCTGTGTTACTATAGTATGCTGATTTTAAGTCCTTTGAGTATAAACTGAGGAATGGGTTAACTGGGTTAAATGGTGATTCTGTTCCAAGTTTTCTGAGGAATCTTCATATTGCTTTCCAGAGTGGCTGCACCAATTTATATTCCCACCAGTAATATATGAGTGTACCTTTTTCCCACATCCTCGACAACATTTATTGTTGCTTGTATTTTTGATAATTGCCATTCTGATTGGAGTGAGATGAAATCTTAGTGTAGTTTTGATTTGCATTTCTCTAATTGCTAGAGATGTTAAACATTTTTCATATATTTGTTGATCAACTATATATCTTCTTCTGTGAAGTGTCTGTTCAGTTCCTTAGCCCATTTGTTGATTGGGTTATTTGATTTTTTTGGTGTTAAGTTTTTGAGTTCTTTATATATCCTAGAGATCAATGCTTTATCTAAGGTGCATGTGGTAAAGATTTTCTCCCAATCTGTAGGCTCTGTCTTCACATTATTGATTGTTTCTTTTGCTAAGTAGAAGCTTTTTAGTTTGAATCCATCCCAATTATTGATTCTTAATTTTATTTCTTGTGCTTCAGGAGTCTTGTTAAGGAAGTCAGGTCCTAGGCCGACATGGTGAAGATTTGGGCCTACTTTTTTCTAGTAGGCACAGGTTATAGTAGGCACACTCATATATTACTGGTGGGAATATAAATTGGTGCATCCACTCTAGAAAGCAGTATGAAGATTCCTCAGAAAACTTGGAATGGAACCACCATTTGACCCAGCTATCCCACTCCTTGGCCTATACCCAAAGGACTTAAAATCAGATTACTATAGTGATGCAGCCACATCAGTGTTTATATCAGCTCAATTCACAATAGCTAACTAGTGCCTAAATCTTTGATCCACTTTGAGTTGAGTTTTGTACAAAATAATATCCATCTGCATCACTAGCAAGTATTTTACAATAAAAAAACCTTAATAGTGCCAACAGTTATTATGAAAAGGAAACAATGTAAATTTCTCCCCAAATCACTTTAATTTCCTTCTCTTTGATCACTCAGACCGATTAAAATCTTTATGTTTGTTTCTAATTTACATGTCCCTTTTGTGACTTGTTTGTACATGTTTTCCACTTATGTATTGATTTTTACTATAAAGTGTTAGTTTAATGTTCCAATGCACATATTTTAACTGGTATAATTTTTTTTTTTTACATTTACTCAGTAAATGCTTCTTGCTGCATTTACATTTTTCAAATGCACCCACTTCTCCTTATTTGCAATAGTTATGCTCTACAATGCCACCAAGAGCACTAAATTAGCCCATATAAATCATTGTTCTTAGAAGAAATACGCTGTTAGGTACCTGTGAGATTCAGGTCACAACATTCCCATTAATATAAACTTGTTTTAAGTGTGCTTCTCTTTAAAGACACCTTGTTTAATATATATTGCTGATTTAGTAACATTGAAGTGCAGGACCCACCACACTGTAACTCATTTCTGAGCAAAGCTTATCCAACACACATTTTCTGCACTGGGCACATCTTAGATTCTAAGTGGAGGATCACTAACCTCACCGGGAACTATGCTTGGAGACCACTCCACATAGCAAGATCACAAACAAAAAGCAAACAAATGAGGAAATCGTGGATTACCCAGACCACCACAGGACACTCATTCACAGCAGGAGAGCTGAAGCGGTGAGGTGGGCAGGCCCTGGTTTGACCTTAGTAAGGAACATGCCTCTGGGGATTCAAATCTTTCCTTGCTCTTCCATGTCTGCAAATGACTCTGAAAGTGCCACTGCATTGATTGGCAATTACAAATAAATTTTAGTTAGTAGGCATATTCACAAATATGAAATCCACGAATAATGAGGATAGACGGTAGAGGGGACAGAAATTCCCTTTATATATTTAAATAGCAAAAGTCACAGTGGACAAACAAGAAGAGAAAGAGAGGCAGAGGGGTGGATTTTCATTAGTATATCTTTATATCTTTAGACTGCTGGAGAAAGCCTGACCACTGTCATTTTGAATCTTAAAATAATAGTTTTAATTTTATTAAGTGCCTGGGAAGAAGAAGACATGAAAGATGTCTTGGATGTGAACTTATTTAATATTTGATAGTTCTTTAAAAATTTTTTATCAAAAGAGATGTCAATGATTTCCAGACAAAAATATGTGAGTGCAACCTGCCCTTGAACAGAGTGTGCTTGGGGCTTGTTGCATTGAAGAAACTCACTAATGAGAATCACAAGATGTGTCAGTAAGAGGTGTTGCAATGTGGCTGAGTCATTTATGTTAGGTGATTTAGAGAAAGAAAAATTTTAAGAATGATGCTTTGCTCTGCACTGGATGCAGTAAGGAATCCAGGGTGATTCAAAGGTTGCCTACCTGGCTAGATCTTATCCAAATCATGGGAGGAGTGTGGTGAGGATAAGCCATGGTGAGTCTGGAGGCAGCAGTCCCTCATCTAAGGAAAGGAGGCGTTAGGTCATATTTGTGGTTTGGTTTGCACACGGTCCTTCCTTACCTAACTTCAGTCATAATGATGGAGTAGACTTATTGTTGTCCTTACCCATTATGCTCACAGACTGGCTGATGTGATTCTGGAACTTTTCAAATTCATATATTCATGAGGAAGGTATAGGTAATTGTGAGCTTCAAGTCATCCCCTGGTAGCACCAAACACTCATGGAGAATTCTAGGCCAGTTGCCCATGGTGAGGACAGCTTCCCTCCTCCTCAGGGGATGTATTGAAGGCTTTTCAAATCGCTGATAGTGTGTTGCTGTACGTTTTCCTGAAGTCAACACAGGCCATCTCTTCCTGCATTTCTCTTCTGCGCCCATAGGAGTAGGTGACATAAAGAGTGAAGGACACAGCCTGCTTTAACCCTAAGGTATTAAGATATGTTGCTGAATTAAAAAGCAGGCTTTTGAAAAAAATATTTTACAATTGTGAAATTTCCAGTCTGTACTTTTTTTTAAAAAAATAAATGGAGAATACAAAGGAAAAGTAGAAAGATCCTGATAGAGAAACAAGAATTCTGTTTTTGAACCTAGATATTCCATCTTGCTTTGTTGTCTCTTTTCTGTTTGTATTTCTACATATTTTCCTTAAAACTTCAATACCTTCTTCCCCTTAAAAGTAAAATAAGTTCCAAGTCCTTGCATGAATTTCTACTCATTGCATGGATTTTTACCGTTTTTGTGGAAGCTTCTTTTCAAAATTCTTGGCTGTGCATTTTGCTATAAATTGTGGTCTGGTTTAAGAAGATATGTATGGATGGTGCACTTTGCAGTGAATGTTAAACAATTTTTTTAAAAATTGCTATTATATAAAACCAAAAGACAATTAGTTATGTTGATTTACCATCAGCCAAAATATTTTTATTAAATTTTAAATATAAAATTATTTTTAAATTAGGGAATATGTATCTACCATCATTTTTAATAAAGATTCAAATTACATCTTTATAATGTGCATTTAAAAAAAGAACTAGATCTTGTATACTGCTCCTAACTAATCAGAAAATCACAGGTTTTAAAATTAACAGCTAAGTTGATAAAATCATTCATTGATACTCTAAAACACTGCTGAAATATCACAGTAATTCACACACATGGACTCACAACCGGAGCTATTGCATTTTCAAGTGCACGTAGGGTTGAAAAATGTACTTTAGATTCCAGGTACAGTACCTCAGGGAATAGGAGAAAACTCCCAGGTTATAAGGATTTTGTAGCATTCCAATAGATGATTGAATGCAGAGTCCTGAATATTGAAAATATTGATATCTATAGGTTTTATTTTCTAGATAAATTGATAAAATTTTTAATCACTCCCACACAGAAAAAGGAGGGTAAGAGAAAGGAAAAGAGAGACAAAGAGAGAGAGAGAAACACATAGAGAAAGAACATCACAGTCTCAGATTCCCATCCTTGCTTCCTCTACCTACCCGAGTGTGGTCCCATGGAGAAGTTCCATTATTCAGAATAACCTGAACACTTTTCTTCTTGGTATACTTTGGGTGAAATAAGCATGGCCTTTGAACACTCATGTGAGTTCATCTTGAACTCCTTATCTGTCTTACTGGCCAAACCTCACCTTCCAATTCTCCCAAGACTAAAGGCTAACTCTTCCTGGCTGCGAATCCTTGAGCTCCCTATCAGCTCTTCTGATTACAACTTGAGTGTATACACGATGTCCAGTATCAGAACCTTTACCTGACACTAGACATCGTTGCCCATGGTCTAAGTCTATCCAAAAATCACACTGCAACCCTTAAATATATAGTTATGATTTGTGAATCAAAAATGAAATAAATAAAAGCTGAAAAAAGGGAAAGAATCTTCCTCCTCAAGTTTTGATTCTACTTTCCATGCCAATTAAACAGGTTCTGAGCAATTCTTTGTCAAATGAATTTAGATGCCTTTTAGTGATTATCTGGTTATAGTAATCATAACTTCTGCTCAGATTCTTAAATCTCCATCCTCTGAAAATTCTCTCCAAATTTCCCTGCACAAAAAATTTTAGAATTTCTTCTGGTTAGGAAGGTGGTGGATGATTCAAGAGTCTTAGTGTAATTTTTATTGTACTTTTTATTAAGATTGTCAGTTGAATTATTTTATGTATGTTCTTAGCAATGTAAAAAAGATATTTTCAATTTTTAATTGAATGTTTTACTGAAATAGAATAACTACATTTTCTATTTAAACCATCATTTGAATTTTTCATATATTAAAACAAGAGGTTTAATTTTACTTTCTTTTAATCATTTGATTTTATTGCAAACTCTGAGGTACCAATAGGAGTTTAAACTTCTATCTTATCAATTGAAACCCATAATTTAGTATTAGTTTTGGAATAAAAACTATTTTAAATAAATTAGTCTGATTTTCAGAACCTGAAAGAAAACTTTTATTGATTCAAATCTTACCAACAGTACGTTAGTACAACCATACCTGTACCATCTTCAATCTTTAATCTTTTGTGTGATTAGATGGAGCCCTCAGGTAGCTGATCTCCCATGGCCCCCAGAAGAGATGGAGGAACTATAATTAGTCTTTGTTTATACTGGAGCAGGTCTGTCTGTCTGTCTGTTTTCTTTCTGGATTTCCCATATGTTGGTTAAAATTTTTCAAATTGTCTTCCTCAGAATTAGTAGATGTCACTACATTGTCTTCTCACATTAGTTCTGTGTGTTTGTCTGATTCTTTGTTTTTGATTCTATTTTAAAGACATCTGAGACCAGTCTTATTATTTTCTCCTGTTAAATTTGCCTTTGTTCTCTGGATTACCAAATAATTCTTGTTATATTTGGAAAAATACCAAATTTGGAAAAATACCAAATTTTTCCTTACTGTCATCTTTGAAAAACAATTCCTCTATTGGAATATGTTTCAGTATTGTTAAGTTTCTTAAAATAGAATGTGTGTGTAAAGTCCAAATCCTGCCTGACAATGACTTTTGCCCTGATGACCGTGTGAGAATTCTTGTCCACCACCTGGGATAGCTTACTTTTTCCCTCTGAGATGTAGTTCGAGGTCTGGACTGGATGGCGAAAGTCTCAGCTGAGTGAATAAAGCTGAAGTCTATTTAAGAATAAACAAGCTTTGCTTTTTTCTCCAAAGAGTTTAAAAACATCCATGCCAAAGTTCATTCCCAAAAGTGTCAAGGGTGGGAAGGGAGACCAATTTTTATGTGATCTCCATTATGTGGCCATTAAGAATAGCCCTGGAGAATTTACCTGGTTCAGAAAGAGCTGTCTCCTTCCCATCCTTTCCTCAGCCTACCTCCTCATTCCCAGCAGCATTCCCATTAATTCTTTACAAAAAAGGAAAAAGCAAATGATGTATTTCTCCCAGATTCAGGAACACCAGGAAGGATCTCCAGGATATCGTGAACTCAATTCTCTGGTGCCAGTGGGTGGAATCTTATTCTACTTCAGAATCCTCCACCAATTTGACAATCAGTACTTAAAATATAAGACAGAGTATGTTGTTTATTTTCTTTGATTACCTCTTGGATTGTTGTATTTTGTCTTGATTTTCCTATGCTTAGCTTATCACATTGAATATTAGCAAAGTCAAATTCTAAGACAATTTCAAACTGCGTTCTTAACCTGAATTTCTGAATATTCATTATTGTTATTTTTTTCTAGCCTGCTTAGTTGTGCTGAAGTACCACAGCCCTGCCAGTCACCAAAGGTTGAGATTTGGAGTTTCTTAAGTCCCTTTTCCTGATTCCTCTGCAATATCCAATCCTCCATCAAGGTACATCAGCTGCATCTCTGAAAATAAATCAATGATGCTTATGGTTTAGGCATGAGGGGCGTCTCAAAAGCTCCTGTGTTCTTGCATGAATTGCAGAGGTGGCTTGATTATATTATGTGACTTGTAACCTAATTAGTCCATCCTAGTTTGAATGGACTGAATGGGTGATAACTGTGGGCAGGTAGGTGGTGGAAGAGGTGGGTCACTGCAGTCCTGCTGTGGAAGGGCTCATCTTCCCTGAGTCCCCTTTGGAGTCCTTCCTCCACCACTTATTAGCTGCATTCTTTTCTAATATTCTCTGTCAACTTCAATAGTTTCATCTCTGAAATAGGACTCTCCACATTTTGTTTTCCTATTCTCTCTCTCTCTGCTCCTTGGCTACCAAGTCCTGAGCAGCTTCCTTCTACCATGCCCTTACACCATGAGGTACTCACTACCTTACCTTAGGCCCAGAGCGATGGAGTCAGTCCACCATGTTCTGCATCTCTGAAACTGTGAGCCAAAAAAATGCTTTCCTTCCGCTCAGTTGGTGTTGGTGGTTATTTTGGTCACAGCAATGAAAAGCTAACTAACATGATGACTAAAATTTTTTTTCCCTGATTTGCATATTCTCAGATCAATTTTACATTCTTTCTATAATGGACAATTAGGCAAACCTCCTAACCAAAATTTCAACCACTAATCCCCTGCCTTCTACAATAATGAAGAAATAAGCCTTATTGATATCTACTATGCAAAAGACACTTTCTCTCTTCAATCCTCAAATATTTTATGGCATTCATGTTATTACTAGCATTTCTCAAATTATATAGCTAATAGGGACAGATCTGTAATTCGATATTCATGGCAGGCTTCATTTCTGCTTCCATTCCACTCCACTAAATGTGTTTCCATATCTTCATACAGTATGTAGATTAATGTATCTGTATATCATTCTATCTACCAGATGCTTTCTACTTTCATTCAGTTAAGATTATAACAACTGCATTATAAAAATCTACATCTAAAAGAGAATTAAGAGTAAAAATTTTTAAAAAATAGCTTTCCCTCTTAGATGATACTTCAATAATAATAATGATAACCTTAATACATAGTCTTCCTGACTTCATTATCAAAAACTAAGGTATTAGAACATGAAAAGGAGAATAAGCAGATTTACAAATTTGAAATATTTAATGCTGAGAAACCCTGGTCAGTTGGGAAACAAATGAAATTAAATTATGTTTTTTGTTAGAACTCAGAATCCCCACTGAAAACCCACATCATAGAATATCTAAGCGTCATAGTCTAAGCAACCCTTTCTCTGTTGTGCTTCTCCTGAGCAGCAGCTCTGGAGATTACTTACTCATTTCATGCACCAACAAAGGAGAGCCATTTTAGCTTATAGTACTGTGGAGTTTTGTTTTAGTTTCTTACACCATTGATGGAATTCTGCTGTTTTTCACCTAATATTTTTACTTCATACAAATTCCTTTTTGTTTAGAGTTATGTTTTCCAGTGTCCCAGTAACATTTTATTTTATTTTATTTTTATCCTTACTTACAATGTACTTCTTTTGAAATTACAAAGTTGTATTTCAGTCCTAGTTGGAACTGACATGTGTAAGCAATGTGCTTCAGTGACTTTCCCAGGATAATACATACCTTTTCATTCAAAAGAATAGAGGATAATTAAAGAATAGAAGAGATCTCTGATCTCAGAAGAGCTATATCTTTCTTCAAAGGAAGACATTATGATGTATTTGTGAATATGCTTTTCTATAGCACTATAAATTTTGGCAGAAATTTTAAATGTCATATTTTTATTATACAAATATCCAGATTGACCCATATCAGATGCTGGTGAAGGAAGGTGAGAAAATAGGTGTGACTTTCCATACATTGTACAGCAAGCAACATGTTAAGTCTATTTCATTTACATTCTCATTACATTCTAGTTGAAACCTACAGAGTCATATTTCATAGATGAAGCTGTTGGAGTTGACAGAGAATATTAGAAAGAAAGGAATGTAACTAATAAAAGGTGAAGGAAGGATTGTAGGACTCCAAAGTACATGCTATCTCCATGACCATGCTCATGTAGTGTAAACAAACATTCATCCATCCTTAGACAGTTACTATCCTTGGATGTGCACAGACTCTGCTGAGCTCTCGATCTCTTAGCAAAAATGCACAAGTAGAGCTGGGCCCTCAATTTAAAGATGGGCAGATCTTCTCACAAAATAAGTTTTATTCATTCAATAAAAGTTTGCAGTCTAATTCATAGCTTTAACATATGAGTAATTGTTTCCCATTATAGACCAGGGTTAGCTCTCTAACATTGAAGTGATACTAAGGGGACCTCAAAGTAATCCAGTTAGAAAATGGTAGACCATGATAATAATAGGATTTCCAAGCAGCTGCTTTATGGTGGGATGAAGAAATCAAATAAATATATGCTAATTCATGACATGAAGCAATGAAGCATTGATGCTGACTGCTAGAAATTGACAACAATCAATCAATATGACATGCAGCAATTAGAAGCAAGGTAGCTATAATTGAACAAATGTGTCAACCAGTGTATGAGTAAAGGGGCAGAGTCACCAATAGCAACAAGATCTAAAAACACTATGACTATTCATTAATCAAAGGGTAGACTTCATAACTATACTCTAAAAGACTTTCTTGTAAAGTCCTTGCTGTTGTTCAAGTGTCAACTTTTTTAAAATTTATATTTTTTGATGTTTTTGATTCATTGTACATAAAAAGGGTATAACTTTTCATTTCTCTGGTTATACCATTTGTGTGATCATACATGTAATGATGTTTGTCTCATTCCATTATCTTTTTTTCGTCCTACCCCCTCACTCCTCATTTCCCTCTACACAATCCATTCTTCCTCCATTCTTCTCTTGCCCACTGCCCCCATCATGTATCATTATTCTGTTCAAGTATCATCTTCATAAAGAGTTTTAGATATATGTAGCGTCCACGTAATCAAAATGTAGAGTTGTTGTTTATAAGCAATGTTACTCTGGACTTAAATGTCATTCTTCGAAAACATCATTAAAAATAAGGATGCTGTTTTAGTCAACTTTTTTGCTACTCTGATTAAAAGACCTGACAAGAACAATTTTAGAGGAGAAAAAGTTTATTTGGGGGCTCACACTTTCAGAATCCTCAGTCTTAGACAGCCATCTCCATTCCTTGGGGGTGGAGGTGAGGCAGAACATCCTGGCAGAAGACTGTGGTGAAGGGAAGCAGCTCAGATATAATCAGAAAGCAGAGAGGGACTAAGCTCAGCTCACAGAATATATACCCCAAGGCACACTCACCTCTTGTAGCCACACCCTATCCACCTTCAGTTATCACTCAGTTAATTCTTATCAGGGATTAATTCACTAATTTGGTTAAGTCTCTCCTAGCCCAATTATTTCTCCTCTAAACCTTCTTGCATTGTCTCACACATGAGCTTTTGGGGGCCACCTCACATCCAAACCATAGCAGTTGCTATGGGGTAAAAATTTTTAAACAATTTTATCTAGCATGTATGCAGCATATCAAGTTGGTTCTCTTGAGAATCTAAGATATTTTTTATAAAGCAATGCATTCAAAATCGTAGAATGAAAATTATGAATTGTTTATTGTGATGCCTTCAAGCAAGAAGCATATGTTATTATACTGTATTTCTTTTTTTCTTTAAAAGTTAAAAAGAAGATAATTTTCACAGAAGATGCAATTGGAGCCCATTTTAGTGCTTTTTCTAACGTGCTACGTTCACCTTAGAAGTTCAAGGATGAAAAGTATTAGTTCTGCAGAATAATAAGCCTAGATATCTAATATACAGAATAAATAGTTTAACATTTTATTGTATGTTGTAAGTTAACTGAGAATAGATAACAAGTACTTTCACCAGACAAAAAGGTATCTCTTTGATATGCTAACTTACTTGATTATAGGAATCATCTACACACACACACACACACACACACACACACACAATGTTATATACCTTAAATAAGTAAAATAAAAATAAACTTAAAAACCTTGTAAGTCTGAAGTCCAAGATGAGATTTTAATATTCGTATAATGAAGAATCAGTTTTACATGATCCTTCCAATCAAACCTCCATGCATTAGCCCGGATGTGAAGCACCCTGGAATGACTTTGGCCATACTGATTTTATTCTTTATATTGCTGCAATGTATTCTAAAGAAGTAGAAAGTTAATGTAGGTTTCATGTCACGGTAGCAGATACTCACAGATGTGGGTTACCTGGTCCAGCCAGGGCCCACCAAAGAGCTGAAGAAGGTGTGGCGACGAAGTCAAAGAAAGACCTCGGAGACCAGTTCCCGAGAACTCGATCTCCTTTATTGTCCCATGGGCAGTCTTATATTGTCAAGCAGCACTGGGCAGAGTCTGTCTGAGGGTTGTATGACCCAATGGGCTCACGACATGCGCGGGGATCATAACCAATAGGCTAAAAGGTCACAGGCAGGAAAACAAGAGGAAAGGAACTTGCTGAGGGTGAAAGGGGGGCTAGGTTACCATAGCGATGGGGCGAGGTGTGGTTAGTGTGCCAACCACAGTATCCGGGCTCAGTGTGCTGAGCCCTGAGAGCCTCTCACATAGGCAACGTCAGCCTCTCTCCATTTGATGTTCCCAACATACTGGATAGTGACATATGCTTCTTGCTTGAAGGCAACACAGTAGATAATTCATAATCTTCATACTATGATTTTAAATGTATTGCTTTATAAAAAATTTCTAATCGTTTGCAAAACCTGACCTTTGTTGTCTATATACAATTTGGAGGATAAAGACACAATATTTATATGCTTTTATTTATTTGCAAGTATAACCTTGCTGATTCAATATGCAGATCTTTTGAACAGTTTAATATCTAGTTTGACAATGGAATTTACTTTCAAGGGGCCTGTATGGTATTCTTGGGTAACCATTGTAGATAAAATATGTCCTTAAGAAAAAAATATACACTAGATTAGGTGCTGTAGTTTGAACGTGTACCTACAAGAGCAACTTGAGAACTTAATTCTAACACAATGAAGTTAGGAGACCATACCTTTAAGGGATAAGTAGGTCATGTGACCTATGCTTTCATGAATGGAATAATGCTATTATAAAAGGGATGACTCTGATAACATGGGAGGGGTTTACTGAACAAAGAATGAGTTCAGTTCCCTTCCCTGTTTCTCTTTCTCATCTTCTTTTGCTTTCTCATTTTGCATTGTGGGATGTTGAAGCAAGAAGACCCTCTCCAGAGGCAGCCACCCTGAAATGGGAGTGTGAGAAATAAATTCCTTATTAAATCATCCACTCTGTAATATTCTGAGATCACATCACAAAATTGACTAAGACACTCGGATATGACCCAAATTTTCAAAACACACTAGAACTCATTATATCTCCCTGTATGATAATTGCTTCTCATAAATATTGTACATACTTTAATGTAGTAAAACAAACACTCCTAGAGTTTAAGTTTTTGTTGTGTGAAATTTTCAGAATGAAGTCATACACTTTTTCTTCAAGGAAGCAGGGAATGAGCTAATGGAAAACCTACATAGTACCATCAGGGAAAAGAATCCCCTAGAGTTAAATAATGTTCCTAAAAATGGTAGATAATGAGACCACTCAAAGTACAGATAGCCCAAGACACACAGTCCAATAGAACCTCTAACCTGGACAGAGGCTCCAAAACCCTGCCTAAGGCTTTTCTGAATTGCATCTGCCTGAAAAGAGAACTAGAGAACAAAACCCGAGCCCTGTAATAAGCTATCAACAACATAAAGACCAAACTGGGAGGAAAAATGCGAATGCAAAAAATCCTGGTTTGTCTTCTTTTATCTTGAGGTGCAAAAGCTTTCCAAGTAAACAAATAAATAGAATTCTTTCCCACTCTTTCTCCTTCTGTGTGTATATGCATATATATATATATATATAAATACATATAACATGTATTTTATAAAATATAAATATAAAATATTTATAAAATACAATGTATACATAAAAGAACAAATAACAGAAAAATAAAAACCTTTTTTTTTTTTTTTTTTGGTACTAGGCATTAAACCCAGGAGTGCTTTACCACTGAGCTACATCCCAGGCCTTCTTATTTTTTATTTTGAGACAGAGTCTCACTAAGTTGCTTAGGGCTTTGCTATGCTGCTGAAGCTGACCTCAATTTGGGATCCTCTTGCCTAAACCTCTGAATTACTGAAATTAGGGACATGAGTCCTCAAGCCCAGAGAGAAAAATAATGTTTCATTAATTAAATAAAGTTCTGTGCGTTCTAGAGAAAAAAAATTATTGTTAGACTTTAAATATCTGGTGAGTTTGGAAGTGGGTAATCTGTTTCAGGAAATGTTTTTGTGTTGTTATTTAATTTTTAAAAGTTGCCTCATTAATGCTCAGACCCTGATTGAATGCTGTGAATCCTGACTCCCTCATGTTATTTTCCCTTTTCTTAAATTCACTGCACACTCAATTTTCGCTTTTATATTCTCTGTGTTTCCATATATTTATAAATAGCAGTCACTAGGGTGACGAAGAGGTTGAGAGCCTTTCCTTTAAGTCACAGAAAGGCCATGTCAAAAGGTCAAGTGAGATGGGAAAGGCAGGCAGGTTCTGAAATACCGAGGGCTATGCTGCTCACCTGCTCTGATAGACACATCAGAAAATATCTCATAAATGCAAATGGCATTCCAGAACAAAAGGCTGTCACTCCTTTCTTTGGAAAATAGCTGTCTAGCTTATCTGTCTTGCCTCACACTGACAATTGCCTTCATGGAAGCAAAAGTACACAATGTGGGTTGAAAGGCACATTTCATGTTTATGGAAAAGGAAGAGTGAATTTGTAAAAAATGGATATAGTGATACAAATTAGTAAAAAGACTTACAAAACACATGGAATTCTCAGATGTATCAAATTAAGTATTTTTCAAGTCTTTCCAGGAATAATAGTTCTTGTCCAAGAGCAATAGCAGAGCATTGATATTTTTAATATTTTTTAACAAATGACAACCACAATACGTCCTTTTGCAGATCTTTCAAAAACATCTCCTTGGCTGGTCATTTGTACAGGTGAATCCAACATGGGGTCATGAAAGCAAAAGGAGCATATTTTATCCAGGGAAGAAGTGGTCTAATCTGCTTGTAATCCAAGCCAGCTCTGTAAGGGCTACTCATACTAATTGTTTGCAGTTATCAAAACTGATGCTTAGTTGATGCTTTTAGGATTCATATGTAAGAATAGCCCAAATAAAGACACATCTGTTGGTTATGTATTTTTATGTAAGACAATAATGTACAGTATAGTAATACATTCTTCCCACTGTCAAGAAATTGTAATTTAATGGGAGATTCAGACATGAATTCAACCAGCAAAGCTGCCTGCTTAGTATTCGTTGATATAATTAAGAGCTATGAGCTGGGTGTGGTGGTTCATGCCTGTAATCCCAGAGTCTAGGGAGGTTGAGGCAGGAGGATAGAAAGTTTAAGACCAGAGTGGAAAATTCAGTAAGACCCCGTCTCAAAATAAAAACTTTAAAAGGGTTGTGGATGTGACTCAGTGGTAAAGTACCCCTGGGTTCAATCCCCAGTACCACACAAAGCAAAACAAAATACAACCAAACAGAACACCCATGCAAACAGGCAGGATATTCAGGAGAGGAAATGACTTCCAGTTCCTCTTATATCGACAGCCACATCCCACTTTATGCTTCAGTAAGAATTCCTTCAAGTGGAAATTTTTGGTGGCAACACAGAAAACAGGGGGAAGAGACAGGTGTTCAAGAGCTGCCACGAAGCGTGTGACAGCTCCTAATGTATTTCCTACCAGCAGCTTCCGCCTCTGTTCTTCCAACTTCTGTGGGGCCTTGCTTGTTCCACTCAGCAACTCTCTGCTTACCAATCTGAGTCACATTCTGGCAGGGTTTTTTGAGCTCTTCAGATTGAGTGGGAGTTAGGGAGTCTCCTACCATAAAAATCTACAAACCTCCTTATACCTCAGAAACTGCTCACAAAAAAGGAATGCCTGAGGTCTATTTCCCTCAAAAGATATACCGGAAAATTTCACCATCTCAAGGAGAAGTTGTACTATGACATTATGTGACGATTCTATTGTTGTTTTAAAAAGTTTTATTTTTATTATCAGAATATATTATTGATATCAGAATATCAATAATAAACATTCTGGGTGCATATCAGATAACATATAGTATTACAGATGTATGTGTGTGTGTATACACATGTGTACATGTATATCAGAATGAGACATAGAGGTTACAGTACTCTTAGATGAACTCAATTAACTTCTAATTCTCATGTGTAGACCCATAGGAGTTATATGTGAGTATTCAATCACTTTAAAGACATTGACTGACTTCCATAGTTGCATGAAACTAGAAAATACCAATATTTGATTACTGTCAGATTTAAAACATAAAAACTTACAAATCTTTTCTAAGTAATGAAAAAAAGATCCTGTTATAGTCTGGGATGAGTTATTTATTAAATAAAAGTAAATTTGAATGAAACATAAAATGAATATAAGTGTCAGGAATATCATAATTATTTTAGGTTTACACAGAATTCATTAAACTGGAGACCTAGTATATATAACATACTTAGAGTATTTATTTTTATTACATATCTCTACATTTAGTATTTGTAGGCATATTCATTTTGAAATACCAGAAAGGAACAAGAGAGCATTGTATCTACAACAGAGAAAAGAAAAGTCAGTTTACTTTGATTTAGCATTTTGTGTGTCTTGAATTTGTTTATTAACTGCCATCATGGGTTAAAAATCCAGAGGAACCTAATTTCTGGAGATGAGGAAATGGATTTTCTCCAAGGTTTATATAATTATAGTTAGCTATCTAGAGCATGAATAGCAATCTGGAAGTACTTTCCTTCCTTAAGACCCGTGACGCACCAGGAGGAGTGGAGGTTTGTGATGTTCACTATGATGCTTAGATAGGACTCCAGATAACATCCCAAGCTCCTCCTGGGAACCAGAAGGCGACACTGTGGATATTGGGCTTATTAATTTCTAGAGAAATGATTTTCCTGCTGGGTATTGGGCATTGCTGTCAGCACTTGAGTTTCCTTTTCAGTAAGAAATGCAGATGGTGAAAGTCAATCCAAGACATAGGTGCTTATGTAGTAATCAGGGAGGACCAACCTGGAAACAGAGCTGCAAAAAATGCCACCAGGTAGAAACAAAGGCTGGATTCAAGGTAGCAAACAGCTGTTCAGGCATAGCCAGTAGGCAGCAGGGGATAAGGTTCTCAGCATTTGCTAGCCTATCTTTCCAGGTGCAAGTTAAGTGCCCTCCTTTAACTTTGTGATGGCCAGATGGACAAATTATAGATTCTAATCTGTGAAAAGAAAGTTCATAGTCAAGAAAATGACCAACATTTGGTTTGTTCTCACAACAGTGTTTATTTGGTTGCTTTTTCTAAAATACCACTTGAAGAACTGACAGGCTCTGCCTTCCTCTGTTCCAGTCCTGAGGTGTGTAATGGACAGGGCTCTTCTGCACTTATTATTTGGTTGCCCTGACTTCCATCTGCACCATCGTCCAAACTCCCCCAGCAGCACAGGTGTTATGACCCAGTGCCCAGGTCAGTGCAGGAACTGACACGATTACCAAGTCCTTTTGTTTTTCTTCCCCTCCAATTTTGGAGGAGAAACTCAGCTCCGAAAGTCAGCACTGAAAAGCAGATGTGGCCAGAAGTTTTTTGCAATGCTGCATGAATTATAAATCATTCATTCTTCCATGTATTTTCAGGTTTTCGGAGATATTATGTTCATTTGCCATTCATTTGTAATGTGAGCAGTAATCTGCAACCTTGCATCTCTACTCAATATTGTCCTCTCCTCTTGTTATTAATCATATATTCAACAATCCTCAAACCTATTAACCAATTGTGTTTCATATCCCTTCCACTGAATGGTTCTTCTGAATTGAGAATAATATTCCTCATGTCTACTGTTGGAAGGTAAAATCCAGAACGATGTCACAGAGGCCATGTGCCTCTTGTTTCCCTTTTCCAGTGTACTCTTTGGAAGGAAGTCACTGTATACAATCCTACTTAAATCATAGTTTTGCTTCCTGTTCTTAAGAACAGGATTAGCTATATTAACTGTTTGGAATTCATCTGCATGGGAGATTTGTTTAAAATGTATTTTTACACTTCTTTTGAGATCTCTTATTTGATCTGTTATTTAGAAGTGTATTCCTTAATAAGTATTTTTATTTCTCAGCTCTCATTCTATTATTGACTTATAGTTTAATTCAATTGTGATTAGAGAACATATTTTGTTTGATCTATATTCTTTTAAATCTTTTAAGATATTTTCTGGTCTAGAATGTGGTCTATCTTGATTTATGTTCAATGTGAGCTTGAGAAAAAATACAGGTTCAGCAGTTCTTGGATTGAGGAGTGAATGTGTACCCCCAAATCATGTTTTTGTTTGTTTTTCAGTGCTGGGAATTGCACTCAGAGTCTCACAGATGCCAGCAGAGAACTTTACCACTCACCTACAACACCAGTCCCAAAATCATGTTGGTTGATGGCACTATTCAGGTCAACAATGTGCTTATTATCAGTTACTGAGAGAGTGCTGAATTTTCAGCTGTTACTGGATTTCTTAATTTCTTACTATAGTTCTATAGCTTTTTTGCCATATGGATTTGAAGCTTTGTTACTAGGTGCCTATACATTGTAGACTCTCATGTATTCATGGGGAACCAGCCTTATTATCACTTTGAATTATTCCTTTATGTCCCTAAAAATTTCTCCACTTTGAGGGTGATACAGATCCTCCAGTTTTGTATCAATGATCATGGTGCATCTTTCCTCCTTGCTTGAATTTTAACCTGTGTGTCCATATTTAAAGTGGTTATTTTGTAGATAATAAGTAATTGGGTCAAATTTTTTCCCAATTTTGATAGTCTCCTTTAGTCTTTAGGCTGTGCAATTTAGAAAGATAATTGGTATAGTTGGGCTAGTATCTACCATATTTGTGATTGGCTTGTAGTCCTTGCTCTTGTTCTTTCTATTATCTCATCCTCATTGCATGCTTTTCTGGTTTTAACTTATATTTATCATGATTCCATTTTCTCTTCTTTCTTACCATATGAATCATACATTTTTAAAAAGCTTTATTGATTTCCAGAGTCCACAGCACACATATATAACTTATCTAAGTCCCTTTTAAAAAGCACTATGCCAATCAGATAGGGAGTATTTTATATATCTTTTGGTATTATAATAACAATTGTTAAGAAATAGATAATTTTGATTGCTAAGAAATAGATAATTTTTCTCATTATTATGGCACATTTAGAAATTCCCATAGAAAAAGCATATTTTGAAAAGCTTGTATTTTACTATTTAGACTTTGCAGACTTTCCAAGAGTGAAATGATTATTGTGGGAGAAAAAAAAGAAAGCACTATGCTACTTCACAGGTAGTGCAGGGATCACAGAGTATTCTTGATTTGTCCCTCCTGTTTCTTATAACACCATTGTCACTCATTTTAATACCCATATGATGATATCACCCAATGAGTTTTTACTTTTAAAATTTGAGTATAAAATGTCCATGAGGACATTTAAGAATTAAAAAGCAATTGACTTCTCTTTGTGCACATTAGTTCCTTCCTTCTCCTGGGTTCCCTTTCTTTATGCAGATCTGAATTGATGACCTACATCATTTTCATTTTCCTTCTGATGAATTCCCTGACTTTTGAGAAAAATCTTCATTTATTTTTCATTTTTAAAGTATAATTTGCAAAGCATAGGGTTTTAGGTTGGTGGATTTTTCTTTGTCTTTGGTTTTCTTCAGTTTGAAGATGATATATTTAGGTATAGACTTTTACATATTATCCTGTTTCTTGTTCTCTGAGCTTCCTGGATCTTTGACTTAGCGTCTGCTAATAATTTGAAAAGTTCTTGCCATTTTTCACTCACATATTTCTCTGCTTTCTTCTCTTGTTCACCACCTTCTCATGTCTGATTAAGAATATTACACATTTTAAAATTGTTCAACATATCACATTTATGTATGTGTAATGACTCTCTTCTTTTGTAAAAGGGCTTATTTTTTCTCTTGTCAAATATTATATTTGAATATATGTCTTTGCTCATTGTTTTACATTTCAGGTTATTAGTTACTTATTTGATGTTAGAATTACTTTTTCTAGTCAATAGTCCCCGGTTTTTAAATTTTTCTTTGGTTTTTAAATACCATCACATTCAATCTGTAGCTCCTCAAATTTATCAGTCACTCCCATCACCATCTTGTGTTTTTTGTTGTTGATGATTCTTAGAAAAGTCTTCCTTATTGTCTTTTACACTGTTGATGGGATTGTAAATTAGTACAACTACTATGGAAATCAGCATGGAGGTTCCTCAAAAGTCTAGGAAGGGATCCACCTAGCTATGCCACTCCTACGTATTTATCCTGAAGAACTAAATTCATCAAGTGCAGTGATACCTGCATATCTATGTTTATAGTAGCACAATTTGCAATAGTTGCGCCAGGGAATCAGCCGTGGCGTCCATCAATGGATGGATGGATAAAGAAAATGTGGTATATACACAGGGGCATTTTATTCAGTTGTAAAGAAGAATGAAATTGTGTTGTGTGTCATTTGCAGGGAAATGAATGAAACTTGAGAACATTATGTTAAGAAAATAAGCCAAACTCAGAAAGCCAAGCATCCTTTGTTTTCTCTCATATGTAGAAGCTAGAGAAGAAATAAGAAAACAAAGGTGTGGGGGATCGCATGAAAATTAAAGGGAAATCAGTAAAGTAGAGGAAAGATACCAGGAGGAGGGAAAGGGGAAGGAAAGGGAGAATACAGAGGAATGATATTGACCAAGTTATACTGTGTGATTGAATGGATACGTAACAACAAATACCACCAGTACGTACAACTATGAAAATAAGGACAAGCATAAGTTTTCCTTATGTTAGAACTCTTAAATATCCTTCCTATTTAATTCTTTTTTATCTCTATCTTCAGGACTTAAAACTCTCTAACATTTCTGGATTTTTTTTTTTGTTTTTTTTTTTTTGCTGAAGTTACAAAGTAGAATCTGAAACCATATTTTCCTCAAAATTATCCACCGTCTTAAAACATTTGAGGCACATCTAGTTTTCTTGAAATTGTTTAAAAATCACCTTTTTAATAACAACATTTCAAATATATGTAATATAATTAAACTATAGTGCATTCATGATTAAATCTCTATATTGTTTCAAATGTACCACAATGAAAAAGGAAACCTTGATGACCAGAGTTTTTACTTGAAATCTCCTCAAATTTTTTTCTTATGAATCTCTTTGAACGTCCTATTTGTTCAGTTTTCTCAGTCTCTAAACGTCCCCTCTCAAGACAGATGCTAAAATATGCCTCCTATTTCCTCCGTTCCCTGCTGCTCATCTCCAACTTACACCCTCACAGTTCTCTTCAGAACATCACTCATCTGCCTAATGACAGTTTCTGGACACTCAATCTTCCCTCTCTATTTGTCAAGGGAAATGTTCAGAGCTTACTAGAAAGTATAAATCATTACTTGCTCTCATAAATTTTCTGCTCAAAAATGTCATAGATAATAAGCATCATTTCTTTGTTTCCTATAATTTCTAACATTACTGTTTGAGATTTCTGTTTGTTTCTATTGATCTAGCTATTCTTTACCTACAGAATTTCATAACTACTGCACATTCAATAATATTTGGTAAAGTCAGGCATGGGGGGCATGCCTGAAACCCAGTAACTGAGGAGGCTGAGGCAGGAGGATAGAAAGTTTCAGTGTGACCTCAGCAACTTAGTGAGACCCTGTCTAGTGAGACCCTGTCTCAAAATTTAAAAAAAAGAAAAAAAAATTCAAAGCAACTGAAGATACAATTTAAGGGTAGAGCACCCAGGATTCAATCCTTGGTACAACAATATAAACAAATAATTAAATGAATTAATAAAAGATAAATTAATAAATAAAATCATTTGATAAAGTATATTGTGCCAGTACTCTCATAGCTCTAGTGATTAAATTGCTTGCAATTATTACTTTATTATTGCATCAGATGGATTTTGAAAATGTTTGCGTTTAATAAATATGCATTGGATTTTCTGAGACATTATATTAACATATACATTTGCAATAATTTTCGTCCAATCAATAGCTTTCTATAGAGTTGAATTTCATTTTAGTAGCATAAATACAATTGAATAAAATGGATAGAAAAGATAAAAACTGGAAATATATAAATTTGGTAATAGAAATTGTCACTGACAATACATTTTGAAGTAAAATTCAATGACATGTCTCCCTTCACAGGGTTGAAAAGACTCATCTTTTCTTTACTCAATCTATACACTCTGCTATTATTCTATTTAGAATATTGAGTTGTTATTATTTTTATCATCACCATTATGTTGGTACTAGGGATTGAACCCAGGGGTGCTTTTCCAGTGAGTTACATCCCCAGACATTTTTATGTTTTAATTTTGAGATGGGGTCTTGCTAACTTGCTTGGGGCATCACTCAGTTGCTGAGGTTGGCCTCAAATTTGCAATCTTATGTTTATTTATTTATTTATTTATTTTTGCAGTGCTGGGGATTGAACCCAGAGCCTTGTCTTATTTTACTCATTCAACAAATACTTAGCCATGTTTTTCTTTTATTTGTAGGTTCAGAAGAGAGAAGGAACTGAAGAGAATTACTGCGGAAGGAAACTGACTAAACTATGCTATGTAAATATATGAATATACCACAGTGAATTTCACCTTTATATATAAATAAATTTATATATATATAAATTTATATATAATAAATTTAATATATATTGATATTAAATATATGTTATATTTAATATATATAAATATATAAATAAATATAAATATATTTATATATTATATATATAAATTCATTCAAATATATATATAAAGGTGAAATTCATTCAAATATATATATGTATACCACCAACATTAAAAAATCAAGTAAATAAATGGTAGAAAGTAGAAAAGAGGAAGGGGAGAAAAAAAGGAAAGTACTGGAGACTGAAATGGAGCAAATTATATTCCATGAATGTATGATTATATCAAAATGAACCCTAATACTATGTATAGCTATAACACATTGATAAAAACACATTTTTAAAAATAAAATAAATGTTACATTGATTAACTCTTTAGGAAATTTAGATTTTGGAAGGAAAGATAAACAATATGTAAAGAATGATGTAAATAAGTAACTGCAGATTTTAAAAAAGGGCTCTAAAGATAATGACACCAGATAAATAAAAATAGCCAGTAAAATTTGAATTAGATAAGCAATGAATAGGTTTTTTGTTTTAAAATCATTTTGCATAAGTTTTATAAAATGTTTTGAGTATGTATGACCCAAATATTGCATGGTATTTATTGCATTGTTTAAATGAAATTCTAATTAGAAAGTTGTCCCATATTTTTGCTTGCTAAATTTGGCAACCCCATCTAAAAATTATAAAGAAACTAGGAAGCAGCTACAGAGGAACAGAGGAGGTGATAATTTAGGGATGGGCATGAGCCAGCTCTGAAAAGAATGAGGAAGGAACATGCCTAGCACTGTCCACATGTACACAGGCTCGAGGGGGAAAAGGATACTTAACATTTAGGGAACAGGAAACAGCTAGTGTGGCTAATGTCAATGAACATGAGGAAGACCTGGGAAAGAAATCCAAAAGCCAGATTCCTCTTCTGCTGGCAAAAATGAGATTGCTTGTGAAGGTCCTTTACATTCCCCTATGAGTCTGGTTTTCTTTTGTGTTCAACTCTGTAACTTCTATTTGGCAGAAATTGCTGGCTGTTGCTTTTTGCCATGATAATAACATTTTTAGGTAGGTATGAATAAAGAGAGTGAAAAATGGTTTTCCCAGCATCCTTTTTAGAAGGGTATATGGCCATATGTTTAATTTCAGGTCAAATCATAAGTGGAAGTTGAGTAGCACTACTGAGAAGTTCCCTGCCCCTCCTTCTTCTCCCATTTCTTGCTCCAGCTACAATGGGTTATGTCTGAACCCTGAGTGTAAGAGTCATACAGAGATGATAAAACAGAAAGCTGGAAGGAGTTTGGGTCCTAAGTGTGTTGTAAAATAAATTCCATATCAGTCCTAGATTTTCTACTTCCAAACTCTGAAGGAGTTGTGAATATGATGGTGTTTTGAGTTTTAGATTTAAAAAGCCAATAATATTTTTATTCTGTGTAGCTTGTTTCCAAATAAGGCCTAACTCCTCACACACTATCCTTTGTTCCTTCTTTTATTTTGCTTTGAGCTTCATTTACTGCTCCCCTCCCTTCTTCTCTGCAAATTATAATCTCACTTCATCTTTATTCTTATCTCTTTACAAAACTATTTTAAATGTGCTAAGATATGTACAATACAGTATTTAAACATATTTTGACATTTTTAAGTGCATAGTCCGATGGCATTAAATACATTGCATGATGGCATTCATACCTTCATCTACCTCCATAACTCTATTTACCTTTCAAAACTCAATTCTCTATGCATTAAAAAAGAACTCCTGATTTTCTCCTCCTCCCAGCCCCTGACAATGACCATTCTACTTTCTGTTTCTTTGAATTTAACTACTCTTTCTACTTTATAGAAATGAAATCCTAAAATATTTCTTCCTTTTGTACCTGGTTTATTTGACTTATAATAATTTCTACAAGGTCTACATATTCTGTAGCATGTGTGGGGATCTCATTTTTAAGTCTAAATATATTTCATTGTATGTACATACATATTTTATATAGTGTATTTATGCTCTCCTCCAGCAATGGACACTTGTTCTGTCTCTTTTAGCTATTGGGAATAATATGACTAGGAGTATTGTCATACAAATATCTGTTTTTTGGAGAAAATGTTCAACATTTCTAGCAATTAGAGAAATGCAAAACTACTCTAGGAATTAATCTCATTCCAATCAGAATGACAATAATCAAGAATACAAGCAAAACTAAATACCGACAAGGCTATGGGGGTTAAGGTACACCATACATTGCTGGTGGGAATGCAAATTGGTACAACCATTACAGAAAGCAGTATGGAGATTCCTCAGAAAACCTACAATGGAACCACCATTTGACACAGCTACCCCACTCCTCAATTTATAGGCAAAGAACTTAAAATCAACATACTACAGTGATGCAGCCACGTCAATGCTGATACCAGCTCAACTCACAATACAAATATCTCTTCATGTTCCCACCTTCAGTTCTTCCAGATATACATCCAGAGGTAGACTTGCCAGATTGGTAGCAATTTCATATATTTTTCTGGAGTGACCATACTGTTTTCCACAGCAGCTATACCATTCTACACTCTCTAGCAATTCAGAAGTGATTCAATTTCTCCACATCCTCTCTTCTGCTTCTTTTGGTACTATTCATCCTAATTATGTGAAGTGGAATCTCATTGTGATTTTACTTACATCTTTTGGAGGTTCACGAGGTTGAGCAGCTTTCAAAGATTGTTTTATTTGTATTTCTTCTAATAGTCCATGTTATTTTTTGAATGGCTTCTACTATTTCTTCAAAACAAACAAAATCATTGGGGTTTTGATAGGCATTGTATGGAATCTGTACCTCACTTTGAATAGTGTTGAAATTTTAACAATATTAAGTCTTTCCATTCACGAAGAGGAAATATACTTCCACCTGTAGAGGTCTTCTTTAATTACTTTCAGAAACATTTTATAGTTTTCAGTGTTGAATTTGTTTCCTACATTTGATTTAGTTTAGTCCTAAGTACTTTTTGTGGTATCATAAACAGAGTTGTTTTCTTAATTTTCTTTTCCAATTGCCCCTTGTCAATATGCAGAAACAACTGATTTTTGTACAAGTTTTTTTATCCTGCAAATTTGCTGAATTTGTTGATTAGTTCTAATCTTTTGGGGGAATCTGTAGGATCAGATGCTGTCATCTGTAATAGAGATCCTTTTACTTTTTTCCTTTCCATATTGGATATCTTTTATTTATTTATTTTTTATTTGTCAAACTGCTCTGAATAGAATATCTGGAACCATACTATATTAAAGGCAGGCATCCTTACCTTTCTCCTGACCTTATAGAAAGAACATTTAGCCTTTCACCTAAAGTTAGCAGAGGATTTTGACATATATGACCTTTATTATGTTGAGGTAATTTTCTTCTTTTCCTTATTGGTTTTGTATTTTTATTATGAAAAGAGTTGGATTTTATCAAACGCTTTTTATGCATGAATTGAGATGATCACACTTTTTTTATGACTTTGTTCCTTTAATGTTATGCATTAAATTGATCCATTATCATGTGTTGACCTACCCTTGCATTTTAGGGTTAGATGTACTCAATCATAGTATATTTTCCTTTGAAGGTTCTGTAGAATTCAATTTGCTAGTATATTGTTGAGGATATTGGCATTAATATTCATCAAGGATACTGCTGTATTTTCTTCTCTTAAAGTGTCTTGGTTTGGTTTGAGGTTAATGGTGGCTTAATGGAATAAGTTAGAAAATATTCTATTTCTTTAGTTCTTTGGAAAATTTTGAGAAGAGTTGAGGTAATTTCTTCTTTAAGTGTCTGGTATAATCCACCAGTGAAGCCATCTGCTCCTAAGCTTTTTTGGAAGTTATTGATCACTGACCCAATCTCCTTTGCTACTGATAGGCCTACTGCAAGTTTTTTTTTATTTCATCAGTTTTGTTTTGGTAGTTTGTATGTTTCTAGAAAATCTGACCTTCCGTCTTGGTTACCTACTTTGATGGCATACAGATGTTCAGAGGATTTCCTTATAATCTTTTTTTTTCTTTGTGAAAAATCAGAATAATATTCCCATTTTCATTCTGATTTAAATTATTTATCATCTCTCTTTTTATCTTAGTCAATCTAATCACAAGGCTCCCAATATTGTTGGTCTTTTTGAAAGACCATCTCTAGATTTTATTGATTATTTATCTCTGTTCTAATCTTTACGATTTCATCCTTCTGCTGACTTTGCTTTTTGGTTGTTCTTTACCTAGTTCCACAGAATATAAAGTTTGATTTTTTTTACTTCAGATTGTTCTTCTTATTTTAGTAATAAAAAATCCGTTGTGTGTTTGTACATGTAAATTTCCCTCTCAGCAACGTTTTCTGTATATCCTAAAGATTTTTGTATGTTGTATTTTAATTTTCATTTGTCTGCCTGTAGCAGAAACCTAGAAGATCCACATTTTTGTGACACTTGGCTGTGCACGGTGGGTTCTACAACCTGCTTCTCATGTGTGATAATGTTCTATAATGACTCACAGAACTCACACTTTACTTGCCAGTTTATCATACAGGATATTATAAAATGATACAAATGAGCATCGGATGATCAACTATGTAAAGATGAGGTCCAAAGTATCCCAAGCTCAGGACCTTATATCCCCCTGGAGTTGGGGTGCACCACCTGCATCAAGGCACAAGAGCACTGAAACCCATGTTGAGATTTTATGGAAGCTCTGTCATGTAGGCATGATGGGCTGTCAACTCAATCTGAAGCCTCCTGCTCTTCCCAGAAGATGGCATGGAACTTGAAGTTTTGAGATTCTAATCATCTTTTGTTCTATCTGATATGTGGTCCCCATCCTGAAGCAATGAAGAGTCACCAATATAACAAAAGACATCCCTATCACTCAGGAAATAAGAGGGATTGAGAATCCCATTACTCAAGAAATTATAAGGGTTTTAGAACCCCTGTGTCAGGAACCAGGAATGCTGGAAGAGCGAATAGTAGAAAAAAAGATGTCTCTAGAGTCCCATTACAAAGATTTTTGGAAATTCTGTGCCCAAAACCAAGTGTGGAATTGAAGTACAATTTCCTTATTGTATCATAATGTGCTAAAAAAATCACTGCATCAGCCGGGCATGGTGGCGCAAGCCGGACGCGGTGGCGCAAGCCTGTAATCCCAGCACTTGGGAGGCTGAGGCAGGAGGATCAAGAGTTCAAAGCCAGCCTCAGCAACTTAGCGAGGCCCTA
>JAJEJO010000823.1:166621-285706 GCA_020662805.1 Glaucomys volans
CTAAAAAAAATCACTGCATCTAATTTACTCATAAGTTTTGGTTTTAAACAAATATATTGCTAGGCATAATTCTTTGTGTTTCACCTTTATAGTTTTAAGTGAGGGAGCACAAATAAATCAGCTGAAAGAAAAAGATTTAAGCACTATAACTAGTTCTGAATCAATCCAAGTTCATAAGTAAATTATAAATACATAGTAATTTGCTAAATGATTAGGGAAACTTCAAATGTTTTAATATTAGATATTATAATTAAATAAGAAAACTTTTTAAAAAGTCTGTTGAGTTGCTTTTATGAAATTTCACAAAGATAGTTAAATTTCCTTTCATTATTGTTTGGTATTTTCTAAAACTAGAAAAGCAGAAGGGCTCAGGGGTCTAAGATTTCTAGTTTTATTATGTATACATTTCACCTGCACATTTTATTCATGACAGCTGAAATGTTTCAAAAGAAATATGCAAAATAGTTCTTCTGATAGCAATTGATTATATTTGAAAAGATCATATGCCTTAATCCCTAAAGTAACCTCTCAGTCAAAGGCTGATCTAGTACAAGATTTGAATGTCATGTCACATCAGAATCTAACACTTATTTTAAAAACATGCTAGGCTACCTTTTTCTTTGCAGTATTTAAGATCACTATAAAATTCTCCTGAAAATATTTATAAAATTCTTTGATCATCAAAATTACTTCATCGGTTAGCACCATGTTGAAAAAGAAAGAATTTAGTAGTCTTGCATAGTTGTGGTAAGCATTATCCCTTTATTTTCCAATTGTTAGCACATAAAATATAACTTCTAATAAATGTATTTATTGCCATCAATATAATTGGTTTCAAATTACACTTTAAAAGATGCAAATTTACTTTTTATATATGTGTATCCATGTCACAATTCATCACATTCATAATTAAATTGTCATCCAACTGAGACAAGAACACAGAAAAAATGAAACATTCTAATGAGCTTGCTCTAAGCCATTGCCCACTGGCTTAAAAAGCAGTGGAGCCTTGTTTACTTGAAAGAAATACTTCTTCATACCACTAAAAACTATGGATTTACAGTTATAATTATTTTTCTCATCGACTTCTCTATTATACTAAGGACCCTGCTGTGATTCAGGATCTGCTTTTAGATTCACTTTCATCAGACAGTTTTCAAAATATATTTGCATGTCTCAATTCAATTATGTTAAAATTATTTTTAATCTAAATTGCATCTTTTAGTTTTTTTTCCCTCTTGTAATCTAAATCATTCTGCACTTGTTTGTGTAAAAATTCATGCTGACTCTTTTCATTTTTTTCATATTTATAATTTGAGAACCAACTTTGATCCATCTAATTAAAACTTCTGTGAAGAACAAAACATAAAATGCCTGATAGGAGGCAGTCTGAAGTTAGTTGAAATGATTTTAACATCAATGCTTTAACTTTCCATAGTACCCTTGAGTGCTAGCAGAACCAAGTAAACAAATTGCTTGCTCTTTGCACAGTATAATTAGTATTTAGTTATAGTGCACTCTTGTGCTTTGACAAGCTCATCTGACAGTCAGTCACTTTAAGTTGTTAGAAAATAATTCCAAAGATAGACTGTCTATAAAAAAACATTATTTTAATGGAATAAAGGGTTTTCAAAAAGAAAGGAAACAGGATGAAAGTGATCACAGACTTTACTTCTGTTTAGGCGAAAAGATGTGGAAATAAAATATGAGGAGAAAGTAGGCTAACATGAGCAATGAAAAAAGGAAAAGAGATAAGTCCCAGAAGGATACTGCTAGGAATGAAAATGGAGACATTCTTAAAAGCAAATTGAGAGCTTTCACTGAGTCTTTCTGTCCATATACAGCTTATTTCTCTCTGTGAAGTTCTGCAGTATTGCTGAGTGAGTAAGCCAAATGCAAATGAGGCTATTGAAGCATAAAAGGAGCCCTAAGAGGTGGGAAAATGTTATGCTAATAATCTCAGAGGTCTCTGAAGGTCATGGGAAAAAGTAGGAGGGTCATGGGAAAAAAGTACAGGAGGACCAAGTATTTTTACTTTTGGTCTCTGAGACTTGCTAGAAACTACACTATTATTTAGGAAAAACAGATTTTTAGTACTTTTTAAAATGTCTGTTGACATAAAGGAGTAACTTTTTTTTGTTGTTGTTTTACTATAGCATTTCACGGAAAGTATAATTCTTTAGACCTGTAATAAATATCCATTATACCTATTATATCAAATGGGCATATCCTTGTTATTAGTTGAAAACATTTGATCTTAGAAATTTAAACTACAGGTTGAAGAAATTATCTGAAAAGTGGTTCTGCAACAATAGCCACATCCCTTTGTATTGAATATGATGGTGAATATACGATGTTTCGACAGCAATCAAAGGCTAGTTGATATCTAAACTTTTGTAAGATGTTATGATATAATTGAGGATTTGTTTTGTATTTGAAAATATTTTAATTCAGATAATAATATTAGTGAAATGTACATGCATGTTTCATTAACATCAGTCAAAATAATGATAGCTTTATTTTGGGTCAATCTTGGCTTCATTTATACTTTTATAACATTAAAACAACTATAATAATCACTAAATGTTTTTATTAATTAAGTATAAATTACTAAATAAAAAGATTTTGTGTAATCTTTTGAGTTTCCTGATCACTAAAACGGATCCATTGCATAGATGACATAATGAGAACATAGGCATTTTAATTCAAGTTAAAAGATTCTCAAGTTTCATGTTCAAACTATCACATAATAAGATAAAAAGATGTTAAAATATTATTAAATTTTAATTTAAAATGCCATAAGTGATTTTAAAAGTATGAAAAAATGTCTACAAGAAACTTTTTGTGAAAGAAAAAGTGAAAGGCAGGGACATAATCAAATCAGTGAAGTTCACATTATTTTCATCTTGATAAAGAATACAAGGGCGGCATTATCATTACAAAATAATGCACTTTCATCCCTTAGATAAGTGCTTGTCATGTTAACTGCACTGTTTATTTCATTTGTATTTGAATTACAAATTCCAGCTTGTAACAGGTAGAAAGCAATAAGCTATAATTCCACATTTTTAATTTCATGCTAGCAAAATCTAAAAGTTTGTTTCATCGATTTTGTGAATAAAATTAATAAAATTAATGAAACATTAATAATTTGAAAAAAAACAGGTGACAAATGTTCTTGCTTGGATCTTATTCTCAGTTTGAATTTAAACCAAAACAATGTTCCTCAACAAATGTAACGTATTTAAACTTTTAATTCCAAGAATTGCTTTTGATCATATCCATTACTAAAGGATTAACAATGTAGCTGACAGCAGTGTTGGAAGAACGAAAAGTGAGACATTTATCTAGACATCTAAGGTCAAGTAAATAATCAAGTAATATTTATGCTTTATAAAAGGCACACATTCACTACCCTATTTTAATGAAAATAGATACAGGAACATTCAGTTTACTCTAGATATATCATTCTATCAGGAGTCTACAAAAAATTATACAGATAACTACCACTGAGCATAAGATGGAGACTGAGAACTTATGCTCTCCTTTGGTAGTCAACCATCGGAATTCATGGGGAGTGGTGCATGTGTGTGTGTGTCTGTGTGTGTGTCCTCGAACTAGATATTAAGATTAGAGTTTGAGTGCCAATAATTCTTTGGAGTTCAGATGTCAATGGTGAGAAAACAATAGGAAAGAAAAAATAGTCATGAAGAGTATATTATAATCATGTAGCATGGTAGGTAATTGGGATTTCATCCCTTGAGGAAACCCTAGAAAAAGTTTAATACACACACACACACACACACACACCACATATGCATATACATGTGTATGCATATATAATAAAATATAATTATGTATAAAATCACATATAATATATTATACATAAATAGATACACACCTACACACAATCTGACAATTACCTCATTTGAGAGCAACAATCCAAACTCATTAGTGGAGGACTGTTCCCAGATTGTTGGGAATTCTACAGTCATTTTTGGTCCTCAGAGTACCAAAAAAAACAGCCTCCTCCATTTCCAGAAAAATAGGCCTCAGGTATAAACATGCAGAGACTGACTTGGAAACTCTCCCTGATATACTGTTTGAATTACCTGGGCAAGGCTTTGGGATACAGGGTCCTGTCTTTTTCTTATATTGTTCCCTCTAGGACTTAACAACAAATTCACAGTCCACTTGATGCTACTAATTCTTAAATGTTGGTCTTAAAGCTTTTAAAACAAAGACTAACCACAATTAGTAGCTCCAGCTTCAGCCCCTGCATTTGAGTGGGTCTTGAGGCTGGCTATGGCTGAGTTTCTATATCTGTGTTGTGCCTCTTGAACTAGACTTCCCTCCATTTTCCTCAGTAATTCTGTAACTCTTGAGGACTTGCCCAGTGCAAAATATTATACTTGCATGCCTGAAGATTCTTATCTTTTGGTAATCTATTGCCTTTGTCAGATTGTGTAGACTGCAATCACCATTTATTTATTTGCTTCCTTTGGGGATGCCAGAGATGGAACCGAGGGCCTCATGCATACAAGACAAGTGCTCTACCACTGAGCTCTATCCCCAGTCCTGCATCTAAAATGTGGACTCAGTGGAAGCAATAAGATGTACCTCAAGGAATTTCTTTAACTCCAGACATACTTCCCTCTACCTTCAGTACACAGCCATAACCTTACCATCTCATGGCAGTTGGGGCAGTTGTTCCTACCAGGATCCTAACATTCTTTATGCTTATTGTTTTACTTGTTTTACTGGAATGAGGAGCCCAAAATAAGTAAGTTGAGTCAATATTTTTATGTTGAATGAGATTCTTAATATGTTTCTGCATAAAGGGACCTCTAGTACAAAGCCAAATTTTACTACTACAAGAAGCAAGATTTCTGCCAAAGAATTCCGCCGACCTGTGTTCATTATTGCGCCATCTTACTCTTGTTCCAAGAAACTGAGCCTGGTTCTGATGTAATAAGTAGTTGATTTGTTTCTCATTGAATAGAATTGCTGCTTGAGGTGCTGTAGACACCGAGGAATAATACATACTTGCACCCTGTCAAAGTAAAAGTTGTTCTAGATAAGGTTCAACTGGCAAGGAAGTCATTATTCAAGGCAGGAGATGAACTCAACTCCACATTGAGTTATTCTGAAATTTGCGATTGCTTTTCTTTGTGATCATGCTATTGAGTTTGCTAATTGTTTCCCATTGAACTTAGGCTCCTATCCTCCCATGGAGACTGGGAGGTAGGGGTAAGCATCCTTTGATGTTTACATTTCAAATAAATATTCCAGCTCTTTCTTCACAAAGACCTTTTCTTGGATATAAATCTGACAGGTGTATGGGAGAAAATTTACATACATTTCAATGAGACAGAAAAATAATCTTCAATTGAAAGTTTTCTAAAGCAGTTGTTCCAAGAAAAGCCAGGCAGGGTACCTCTAACCAGGAAGAACAAATCTAAAGTGTAGTCAAGCTGAAGGAAGACTTAAGACTGTCTGGCTTACTCAGAATAATTATCAATTCAGAAAACAGGAATTATGTATCATTCAAGGATTTAATGTACTTTTCTTTTTCTGGTAAAGTCTTCCTTTAATATTTCTTATAATGCATGTTTCCTGGCAATATTTTTTTTCTTTTGTCTGAAGTGATATTCATTTCACCTTTTTAAAATGTTACTTTAATTGGGTATATTTCTTGAGTTGTAAGTTGTTCTTTTGCTCTTTTGAAATTATTTTGCCCTCTCTCTGGGTGCTTTTGAGATTTTTTTTTTCTCTTTGTCCTTCAGTTTGAGCAGTTTTACCCTAAACTTGTTTGTTTGTTTCTTTCTCCCTTCCTCTCTCCCTTCTTCTTTCCTTCATTTCTCTTTCTCTCTCTTTTTTATGTATTTCTGTTTTATAGATTTTTCAATATTTTCATTTCTCCTGGGCATATGCCCATACATAGTATGACTGGAGGTTATGCTCAATTCATGTGTTTTCTTAAAAACCATCAAACCCTTTCCATAGTGGCTATCCCATCCACATAAAATGAGAATGTCACTATCCCTACATCCTTGTCAATAGTTGCTATTACCTTTCCTTTTACAATAGCCATTCCAGTGGATGTGATTTTGCCACTTTAGCTTTTGCCACATTAATCGAAAGATTAATGCATATCATGAATGACTCATATTTAATCTACGGTTACCTAAAACCTTTAATATTATAAGTTCATTAAAACTAAATAATTTCTTTTGTCCTTTTACAGTATGTTTTGACCTATATGAATAACTCAGTTTTAAAAAATTAAATGCTATTATTTTATAATTGTTTCATCAGCATTAGTTTGCTGAAATTTTTTACAGCTAATTTCCAAAATTAATTTGATCACTGAATATATTCATAATTTCATTAAGTCTCTGTTAACCTAAGATCTTGTTCAAAATACAACATCTACCCTTGGGAAAGTGGTTGATGTAAATGTGTTACACAAAGCCGGCCTGTGACTTCATTCCATGCTGTTCTTGAAACATTTTTAATTTCATTCAAAAACTATAAACCAATGTCACCAACATCCCATAAAGGACATAAAATACATCATTATACAGCATTAGGTAATTTTTCTGTGTTAACTTTATTCCTCTGCTGTATAAATGTAGTAAATGCATCAAAAATTTTTAAATGGCAATTGGAATAGATTATTGCCCCTTCAAAACTCGTGCCTACCTGGAATCTCATTTGGAATTAAGCTCTTTGCAGATGTGACTAAGATGGAGTCTTGTTAGATTAGGATGGGCCCTAACTTCAGTGATTGACTTCCCTATAAGCAAACATGGAAGAGGACAGACACATGGACATACAGAGCGGAGAGGGCCAACGTCAGGCAGAGGTAGAAACTGGAGTGACATGACTGCAGGCCAAGGTATCCAGGTACTACTGGGGTCACACAAAGCTAGGAAGACACAATGAACCATTATTCCCTACTGCCTCCAGAGGAAGTTGGGCCCTGCAGACAGCGTGGCTTTACATTTCAGACCTCCAGAACTCTGAAAGTGTGCATTCTTAGTGCTTTAAGCAACCACACTTGCAGTATTTTGTTACAGAATATGTAGGAATCTGATAGAGCAATATTTTGTAATGCACCTTTTAATAACTTCTATCTTTATGGAATTAAGGATAATGAGAAAATCAACAGAATCCAAGGCAAAATATTGTTATTGTTACAAAAGGGTTTGCACATTGTGATGTTACACCTACATTTTTTCACAAATGGTTATTTACCTGCCTATAGCTTTGGTGTTTGAGAGCAAAAGAATTGTGCTTTCACAAAAGAAATTGACAATAATTGTATCAAGATCAAAAGTCATGATATATACCTGTCCATCCAGAATCCCTCACCTCACGGCATAAACAAGCAGAAAGAAAAAAGAGGTATTTATTATACTAGAAAGATTTTCTATTAGTCTTGATAATCAAATTTTAATATGCAAAATATGAATGTCATTACACTACAGGGGCAGGAGCTAGAATGTCTGGACAACAAGGTTTTTTATCTGACAGTTAGTTTCCTATTTTTAGTGTAGCTTCACAAGTGGTTCAAAGATTTCCTAAGGAGGAAAAAAAAAAAGTAAAGCTGTTTGCTGTTTTATATTTAGGTCAATTCAATAACTTTAATACAAGTTAAAGTAAATGGTTCACATAACAGCTTTGGAGCATTAGGAAAATATATGCAGGAATTAAAACTATAATGAAATATGACTGTTATTTTCCTGGTTGAGGTTTTTAATAGCATGTAACATTTTCAGGAAATAGCTAAGATGATTACCTTTGTTATTTGGAGTTGTACTAGGTAAGTTCCATACAAACTTTACTATATAGAGATTCAGTAAAAAAGAGAGGAATGAAGGTGGATAGAAGAGAAACAACTATCTCTACTTTTTCTAACATAATGAGGTTTCTTTTAAGTAATTCGTCTTATAGTTTGTCTTTCATTTCTGCTTATAACATTTTGAATATCAGATATATATAAAGTATCAATTTCAACATCAAACTTGTTCTTTACACACTTCCTTTAGTGTTTTAATATACTGAGTCATCATTTTGAATGGGCTGACCCTGGTCATCAAAGTACATGCTTTAGACCTGTGCTCTGTAGACAGTGTCCTCAATAGTATAGACCAAGAATATTGTCCATGCAACCTTTCATTAAGGCTGCAGAAAAAATTGGCAATTAGTCCAATAGATAAAATATGAATCACAGTTTAGAGCTCAATGAGCATTCAAATGTTATGTTTATTTTCCATTAAATTAATTGCTTATGTGATGATATTTAATGTGAATATAAATCACCTTAACTGAAGATCATATATTCTTAGAAACATTTACTCCCACATTGCTTCCTCATTTACTCAAATATATATTTCTTTATTTAAAATGTGTCTTTGCAACTTTCTACATATTACATAGGCTTCACAGAAAAAATATATCAGTGCTGAAAGAACTAAAAGAGGATTTGAAAATTTTAGCCAATTCCAAGCAGGGAAAAAGAAGGTAGTGAATTGTGTTTTGTCTTAGAAAAATGAACCAGGTTCCTGAGGGAGTTAAGTTGTCTTTGAGGATAAAGGAAAATTGTACAATAAAGAGAATATGTATTAATTGTCTATGTGAAAGATTAAAATGATTTGTATAGACAAATATAACAGAAGATCAAGTTACCCCTGTTTACAGAGGACATGATTCGCTACTTAGAAAGATTCTTAGATATGAAACAAAATCAGCCAAGTAGCAGGATAGTCAACATACCATAATTTGTAAACTTTCTATACACAAATAAAGAACATGTTGATAAGAAATCATAAAACATTGATCACAGTCTCAAAAATAAAAAAATAAAATCAAAAACAAAAAATTAGGAATAAACTTAATCTGAGAGGAGAATGACTTCTCCAACAAAATTATTAATCATTAAAGGAAAAAAATGGGGAAGATTCTGGAGGATAGTAAAACCTCCCAAGTTCATTGATGGCAAGAATCTCTGTTGTTTAAATAGCCATATTACCATAAACAATCTACAGATTCAATGCTGTCTCCACTCAAATACAAAAACATCAGAAGAGCCAGAGAAAACAGCCTAACAATACTAAATTTCATTTGAAAGAGCAAAGGATCCAGAATAGCCTGATCAACAAAAAGCAATGCTAGAGGCATCACAATATCCAACTTTAAATTGCACTACAGAGCTGTAGTAAAAAGAAAAAAGAAAAAAAAAAGCATGGTAAAAGCAGACATGTAGAAAAACAATGAAGCAAAATAGAGGATCCAGAAAAGATCACATCCATCTACAGTCATCTGGTTCTTGATGAATGTGACAAAAACATACATTACAGAGAAGAGGGCCTCTTCAACCATGGCACTGGGAAAACTAGAAGTACAGATGTCTTAAGCTGAAGACAGAACTCTCTCTCTCACCGTGGACAAAAAATCAACTCAAAATAGATCAAGAGTCTTCCTGTAAGACCTGAAAGTTTGAAACTAGAAGTGGATAATGCAGGGGAACTATTTCAGGATATTGGCTTTGGCAATGGTTTCTTGAATGAGACTCCAATAACTCAGGAAATGACAAATGCTGGTGCCTGAAGGATGAAGAGGGAACTGTTATGCACTGTTGTTAGGCACGGAAGTTAGAACAATCCCTATGCAAAACAGCATGAAATTCCTCAAAAAACTGAAAATCAAACTACAAGATGATCCAGGTATACTATTTCTGGGTATATACTGAAGGAAATGAAGTCAACATACAAAAGATATATTGGCACACCCATTTTTAGTATGGTACTGTTCACAGTAGCCAAGTTATGGATCAGTCTAGGCTCCCATCAACAGATGAATGGCCAAAAAAAAATGTGACATATATATGCAATGTAATATTAATCAGCCATAAATAAATGAATTTGTGTCATGTGCATGAAAATGGATGAAACTGTAGGTCATTGTGTTAAGTGAAACAAGCTAGAGAAAGACTAACAGTGCCTGTTTCAACTCGTAGGTGGATGTTAAAAACAGTAAGAGAAAACTGACATTAGAAGAGGGAGTATTAGGGAAGTGGAAGAGGGCCAGGGTGAGGGGAAGGAGAAGAGGGCAAGGAAGGATCAAAAAGAGTAGACAGGATTAAAGTACAGAATGTGCATGTCAGAATGGCAAGGTCAAATCCACTGACTTGTGATGTTAATACATTGATGATTTATAATAAAATAAAGAAAAAGAAAAATAGAAAGAAGACTAGAAAAGATGGGAAAGATACAGAAAACATTGACTCCACATGAAACTTTTGTTGAATAAAATTCCATGGCATATGCTCTATAGAAGACTGCAATTCAATCTTACCTCTATCCATGCTCATCACAATTCTTTTTTGTCTTTATTCACATCAAACATTTTTAACATTTCTATTATTCATGTTTGACTTATTTTACTACAAAATAAAGAGGCCATTATGTAGATAATATAGTAATATAAGTAAATTAACATCCTGATTGCTTATTCTCTTCAGGAAATCCCACTCATTTAATAACCAAAACTCTGAATTATATGTTCAACCACATTTTCCCAGCTTTCACATGAACTTATCACCAACTCCACTGAACTACATGCTCTTCTTTATACATACTGCACATCTTTTAATACAAACTTCCTAATAAGATGTGGTAAGCTTGCAAGTTCTTACCTGTTTGGTTCAAACACACCCTATGTAGACATTTGATCTCAGCTAAACTCCATTTAGAAGCATACTTTCTCAGTCAGATTCAATAACTGAAAAAAATCATCTCTGTTGATATAAATGTTGAGATTGTCCACAGTCTTACAATGCTCTTACCTGTATTGTTTTTCTGAATGGATATGATTCATCCTGGATTACCTGCAAAATGTTAATTTGATCAAGGGAAAAATATTATATAAAATTATCAATAGATATTGTTAAAAAGCTTGTGGGATCAAACGAAAGATTAATTAAGTCTTCAAATTGATATATACACAGCAGATAATAATGCAATTCACTACATTTGCTTGACCAATATCTTTGGAATGAATATTATGAGTCATATAAAAATTTTCAGAGTTGTCTCATATAATTTGTGCTAAATATATGAGATCATCAGTGCCACAAACTGAAGTGGCAAGATTAGGGATTAAGAAGACTTGACTACACAAAGAGCATTCAAATATTTATTATATTTTTTCTTGGACCAAACAGTTTCTAACTTTGTATAGAATCTATTTTCAAGCCTCACAACATATTTCAATATCAAACACAGAAGAGTCACACTGGTTTGGTTGAATACACAAAAAGGTGAATGAATATCAAGAGATGTTTATCCACATAAAATTGGTTTTATATTACCAAGAGTTGAGCAATGAAGGGCCTCATTTTCTTTTGCCTTCATCTGTTGAAATATTGAAGATGTTTAGGAAAGAATTTCAAGATTAAGAGTGACTTATGAAGTAGCACACTTAAGATATGAGTATAAATGTGCTATCCCATTAAATATATAAATATACATTACTCTAATAAAAGCATATACATGTGCATTGTTTGTGTTTCTGTACAAAATGTTTTGATCTTGTGGGATTTCTTAAATTGACTACAAAAAACAATTGTGCTGTGGATAAAGATAAAACTCTTCGGTGTATGTTTATGATAAAGGAATTGTTATGTTGCAGAATGTACTATCTTTTTATTCTCACAAACATAAAGTATGATATCTTATACCTATCCTAGGACAAGAAAAATACCTTCTCCAAAACTTTTCTTAAAAATTTTCCTCTCCACACACTTATTAAACAAAACAGAGCAGAAACTTGATTTAATACTTCAGCTAAGCTGAAACACTATATTCATTTCATTTCTCCCAGAATTCCTCTCACTGGATTTTGCACTGATGACATTCTTGATATTTGGATAACAAATATATAAAAGATCCATCACTGTGTTAACTGATACTTTGAAAAGAAAATTTTTTCTAAATATGGAGAACATTTCTTTAAAATACAAGAAGACCTGCATTTATTTTACAATAAATACATGTTTTTGTTTCTATTTCATACTGATAATTATGTAAGTTATAGACTCCAGTTTGGGCTGCCATTAACTGCAGGAACAAATTAGAATTTCAACTCTAGAAGATATTTAAGTTCTCACAATTGAAAATATTTATATTTCTTTTCCCTGATGTGAATCTAATTTTTTTTCTTTGTGGTGCTGGGGATAAAACTTAGGGCCTTAAATACACTACTACTGAGCTACCTCCCAAGCCCTTAATCAATTTTTAAAAGAAAATTTTCTGGGTCATAAAATTGAATCTGAAAATAAATAATGAATAAAGGAATGTATAAATGAATGAGAGTTTTCTCTCCTGAAGACTCCACTGTCTGACCTCTCTGTGTGCTGCTCCTTTCTCAAGGAATTCCTGTTTTCTTTACATTTTCCTGTCTAAATCTCATTCAGTATTCATTCTACATCAGATTCCATGTCCCACCTGAAGCTGGTAACAATTCTCTAAAGGGCATAAAATCTACCTTTTGATATCTGATCATATATTTCTGTTGTCTAAGACCATGATTTTCTTCTAAAATCTGTTATCTCTGATTTAACCTTAAGTTTCCTGATGTATTATTTGTGTTACCTCTTGTGTGTGTGTGTGTGTGTGTGTGTGTGTGTATGTGTGTGTGTGTGTGTAAGTTGTTAGCTGAATAGCATGGTGTTCCATGATAAGAGAACTTTTTTGATTAAATAAGCTTGGAAAATACTCCATACTGAGTCCAAATGCCATAGGTTTAAGAGTTTGCACACTTCACTTTTTTGTTTAAAAGAAACCCAGAAAATCCCATTATGACGATAATACCTAATCATTCTCAAACTGGAAGTCATCAATACACAAACAAAATGACTTGCCAAATTCTCACAGAACTACAGAGGGTGTAATCAAATTATATGATAAACTGGAAGAGAGAAAGGTTAACCCCTAGGGAGAGCTGTGATAGATCCTAAGTTGTTCTTTCCCCAGAGTGTCTCACAAAATCTCCAAACCAAGGGTATTTGAGCAAATAAAGAGATGAGAATCAGTTTTTGGAAAAGTGACAGGGTCATTAAATGTGAAGCTATATGTGGTACAATACATTTAGGTGTTTTTACAACATGTTCATTCTTGGGGACATGGAGCAGAGTCCATTGATACAAAATGGATTAAAAAGAAGGAGGAAAGGAAGGAAGAAAGAAAAGGGGGGAAGTAAGGAAGAGGATATAATTAGATTTTAACAAAAACTTGTGTTCAGATAAGTAATTAAACACCAGACATTTTAAATCAATAAAAAGGGAAATAATAGAACTAATGTAGCATGACAAGAAAATTTACAAACATGAAGTGGAACAAATAAGGAAATATTATAATGAAGATATGAAGTTCTCCTTATTTTGATGTGTGGTGTGGCATGTGTTGATGCCTCTTACCTTCAACTCTTCTGACATTTCCAGAAGTCCAGTACCTAAAGTTAAAGAAAAAAAAAAACCTTGCAGGAAACGTGATTATTAATATTGTGAGCAAATGAAAACAATTTTAAAAATTAAAAATAATGAAACAAGGATCTTTAAAAGAGTCACTAGACACACCTCTGGTAGTATGTAATAAGATATAACTGTAACACTAGGAAAAAGAAAAGCAATAATAATTTTAATATGTAATTTTCATTTAAGGATTTATCATTTGGTACTAAATTCAAACATCTATAAGACGAAAATGATATGAAATATTTATAAGCAAATCTTAATGAATTTCAATATGATCCCTATTTTCCATGAGTCTGTTAATTTGATAGTGTTCAAATTTCCTTATAATTTAAGAAAAATCTAAAATTTCCTCTTATGGATGTTTTTCTACAGTAATTATAGAAACAAATTAAAATAATTTTAAACTAAATTGTAACTGCAAATGTAATTGTAATTTAGCTTCTTTCCAAAGAAATGAGCAAAAAAGTCTTAAATGGATCCAAAATGCTTTATAACTCAATTAATTATATGATTCTTAAATTTCAAAATCATCTTCTAGATCAATGACTTCTTCCAAATTGTTGATTAACATAGGCCACATTCGTTACTGACAAATTAGTCACTCAATTTGATATTTCAAGTTCACGATGCCTTGAAATCATAATTATTTTTAATTGCAACAAAATAATAGCAACGTATTTCCAAATATTAATTTTAAATCCGTTAGCAAATTTCAACCAACCTAGGAAACTAAAATTTCTCTTGAGTAAGGATGTTTTTGTATCAAACACAGGTTTTAAAAAATCTCTACACTTGGTTTAATATTATACAATGCTACTTGTATTGAAACCCTGCTGCTCCACCAATATATACAATTTTTACGTTTTTATGTATATTAAGAATAATTCCCTACATTTTAATGTATTTCATTTCCATGTAGCCTAAGAAGGAACTCTTTTATCTTTGCAAATATATTAGAAAAAATTCTACTATTTGTTATACTTTTCAATCTTTTCTTCTATGGAATAGGAAAAAAAATTCAAAACACATTTCTTTGGGGCATTATTTTAGGTCAATGTGTAAGACATAAGTTTACCAAATCATCTATAATTCCAGAAATTGCTATGTACTTTACATTTATTCTTACTATATTTTTTTGTACTACTAGCCCTCTGATTTCATTATTTGTGAAGTCTTTTTCAAAGATTCTTGGCAACTCAGTGATGTTGATGAATGTAATTCTATAATTTGCTGAAACACCTGCTGTTTCCTTTTTGATTGGCCATGAACCTATGTTACTGTTAACCCAAGTCTGTGCTTTATCTGTTAGGGAAGCAGCATAAGCAATGTCTTTGGAACAGGAAATACTTGTCCCTGTGAACTAATTGTATTTTTTGTTTGTTTGTTTATTTTTGGTACTGGGGATTGGACCCAGGACCTCTTAGCCACTGAGACACATCTCTAGCTCTTTTAATTTTGAGACAGGGTCTTTCTAAGTTGCTCAGGCTCTTCATAAGTGGCTGAGACTGGCTTTGAACTTGCAATCCTCCTGCCTCAGTCTCCCCACTAACTGGGTTTATAGGTGTGCACCACCGCGCCTGACTCTCCTGTGAACTAATTTTAAAGTTTTTGAATACTGACAAGCTCCGTGCATTGCAGTATGTTTTCTAAAAGACATTTCCTCTTATTTTTTTTTCATTCCTTTTGAAGTTTACATATGGCAACTGCAGTTTATTATACATCTAATTTTCTTTTACTTTCTCACCAATTCATCTAAAAAGATCTTTGCTCAATGAAAAGGTATAAATTATTTCGTTTGAAACTCCTTTCATCCTAATACAAATCACCTTTCATACATTTGATAAGATCAATTGTTCTCCAATATTGTATCAAGATATTTTGCATTATTTGTTTCTTGAATGAAAAAAAAATTGTGATTATTTTGCATTTAAAAGCTTTTAAACATCCATATAAAACTTTCAAACATGTTTTTAAAAGTCATACTGATATAGTTACTATTTCTTTTTTTGTAAAATTTGAATTAAAGCAATGTCCACGCAACACCTACAATGATACATTTCTATTAACAGTGATTGTATCTGTACAACAATGTTGATGTAGACTTTATTTAAAAAAAATTTAAAGTAACACAACCACATCAATGTTTATAGCAGCTCAATTCACAATAGCTAGACTGTGGAACCAACCTAGATGCCCTTAAACAGATGAATGAATAAAGACTCTGTGGTATATATACATGATGAAATACTACTCATCCACAAAGAAGAATAATATTACGGCACTTGCAGATAAATGAATGGAATTGGAGAATATCATGCTAAGTGAAATAAGCCAATCCCCAAAAAACAAAGTCTGAATGTTTTCCCTGATAAGTGAGTGATGATATATAATCAGGTTGGAGGGGTTGGGGGCTGAGAGAAGAATGGAGAAATTTTACTTTAGAAGAGGAAAATGAGAGGAGGCAGGAAAAATGGTGGAATGAGAGAGATATCATTATCCTATGTACATGTATGATTACATGAATGGTATGAATGAACATTATGCACAACTATAGAAATGAAAAGTTGTACACCATTTGTGTACAATGAATCAAAATGAAGTCACTAAAAATTTTAAAAATAAAAAAATTAAACATTAAAAAAATTAAAAATTAATTACAATATTGGGTTGAATTTTTAATTTTTAGGTGTTTTTTTTTTGTATGGGGCAATTAAATGCAGGGGAGCTAAAACTCTGAGTCATGTCTCCAACCTTTTTTTTATATTTTATTTAGAGACAGGTTCTCACTGAGATGCTTGGGGCCCTACTGAATTGCTGAAGCTGACCTTGAACTCATGGCCTCCTGCCTCAGCCTCCTGAGTTGCTGGGATTACAGACGAATGTCACCGTGTCCCATAGCCTTGCTACTATTGGATTTTATTTTTTCACACATAATATCCAGATCAAGTATTCATAATACCATAAGTGATATGAAGATGATTTGATTTTCCAAAATGTTGAATCACTTTTTATTAAGTTCTAAACAAAGCAAAATACAATCTCTCCATAATCTGCCCAATAGTTAGGATAGATATACATAAAGCTGGGTAAAAAAACATAGTATATTTATGTATAAAATTGCAGGTGATTGTAGACTCTATGAAGGAGACACCTACTCCAGCCATTCTCTGTCAACTAGCCCTGCTTATCTCCTATGAACTCTGGTAATATTTTTTGTCACTCTCCCTATTATCCATCTCTCTTCCCCTTCCGCACACCTCCATACACAGTTGCACACATAGTTCACACCCACGTACACAAGTAATCTGAAGGTACAGTCCTGGAGAAAGAAAACCTTGCCTGTCTCCCTCCCTGCTCTAACCCTAGGCATTGTGCTCACACAAAAGTATGTGTTAGATAAGTAAATTTTATTTTCATTCTTTTATTTGAACAAAATGTCCTGTCCCTCTGAGTAAATTCTGTGTAATAGCTTAAGAAACAAAGATTATGACAAGATTAGAACAATTCAAGGACATTCCAGTATGATTGATAGTAGCTAAGTTTTATGTGTTACCTTAACACTTACCAGGAAGGAGTTTTTAAAATCAGACAATAAATATTTTTGCAGTTTTACCCTATGAACACATAGGATTACATGAACGGTATGAATCTACATCATGCACAACCATAGAAACTAAAAGTTGTACCCCATTTGTGTACAATGAATCTCAATGCAGTCTGTAAAAATTTAAAAAAATTAATTAAAAAATTAAACTAATGCCCAGTGAACTGACATTAGTAATTGTGTAATATGCTACCTACTTACAAACTTCAAAATATTGACAATTTTAAGTCTGTCACGTAAGAAGCAACCAGTTAAGAAGCACTGCATCCAGAATGAGCCAAGGTACTGTTAGCAGAAAGACTGGATTATGGTTTGCCTAAGGAATACAGAATTGCGCATGTTTGCAGAGTTAGATTAATAGCACTCTTGTATGAGGTTTGTGCTGTAATTGGGACTTACGGAACATTTGTAGAGTGTTATCTGTCGGAGACTGAAGAGACCCAAAGAGAATGTATGTCATTATGCAAAATTACTAATTAAGTACAAGTAATTTAGCAGATAATTTACATGCTCATTTTATAATAGAAATTATTTAGTTTTAGGGTCCTCTTTGTATTTCTAAAGTAATCTTGACCCAAGGGATCACATACTGTTAAGAAGAAGTATAAATTATAGAATGAAACATATGTTTAGCTGACTCATAGAGCTTTTGTTATAGTTAATGATTCCTCTAACAGTAATTGCATAAGGGAAAACATTTTCTTTTTAAGTAAATAATGTTCATTACCTCTCAAATCTACTGTCACTTGACAACGTTAATGTGGAAATTTTTCTACCTTCTTGATTAGCTCTCTGAGGATATTCAGGAGGTTTAAATTAATATTGATCAAACAAAACCATCATATCTATCAAAGTGTTCCTATCAATGTAGATACACAGAAAAAAATCTCACAAATTCTCTAAAGAGAAAAAAAGTACACTCCTTAAATATACTTCAAATTACTGTGGACGTACTGCAAATACCATTGTAAGGAACCTATGTTGTAACAGAGTGTTTATTTGTGGCAATTGATAAGTTAACAGCACTTTCTACAAGCCTAAAGTATTTCACTATTAAAGTTGTGTATTTGTATAACAAATCTGAAGTACTTCACTATTAAAGTGTATATGTATAGTCTAACGGTGATAATACTTTATTAGTAATTGTTATCCCAATACTGCTACTTTGGAGAGGAAAAAAAAAAAATCAATTTTTTTTTTTTTTTTTTTTGCAAACTGATAATTTCTAAAATTCGAATCATCTGGAAAGTCCAGGAGAGCAGGGATTTCACTTGTCCAAATGCTTTAGTCCCATGCCCTAAAACAGCACTCAGGGACAGGCGATTCAGATGACAATTCCCTCAACTCCTCTCTGTTTTGACTTTAAATGTATTTTTTTAAATAGGTTTTTAAAAATTTGTTGCTTATATTATTTTTCTAATTTTTAATGATGCATATATTTAATGTTATCAAATTTCCTTTTATTTATTTTAATCTCATCTCATGGATTCTGATAAGCCCAACCTTAATTTTGAGAAAAGCTGTGTTTTGTTTGTATTTTTATTTTGATCTAAATTTCCAAGAGGATGAACATTTTGTTTTTTTTCAATTTTGCTCTAATTTCTAGTATTATTAAAAGGAGTTTAGAGGATTCTGTTTTTGTTATTTATGTTTTGTAGAAAGTCTTAAGGTTTACTTTGTGTCACAAATGAACATTTTGAATGTACTAAAGAAATAAAGTGCAGCATCATTATCAGGGTTAAGATTTCAATATGAAAAGTTTAAATTATTAATGGTAAGTGTTTGGTATTTTAAGATTTTTATGAAATTTTTGTGATTTTGATTTACCTTGGATCTGAAAAGGTGCATTAAATTTCACTTTTATTAATTTCTTTGTATCATTCTCTGGCTGCTACTGTGGTCTAAGGAAAATCACTGCTGGTTTTGCATAAAAAATTAATGACGGTTGAAGCTTCCCAGAGAAATGTTGTTTTCAACTTAATAAGTTCTTCAATTTATACTTTATTTGCTCTACAGTTTATCTTTCTAGATATCAAGATTTTAAACCCTATTTTCCATTGCATTTGAGTAGTACACATATTGGTGGATCCTTTTACTTTTTTTCATGTTTGAAGGTGGTAGTGGTGTTTTATGGTTTCTTACTTGAATACAGTAGAGTCTGGGATCTTAATTTTTAACCAACAGAAAATATTTTTTTTCGACTGATGCCTTAAACACATTTTTTAATGCATTTTTATCTACAAATAATGTTCAAATATCTTATACTTCTTATATTTTATTCACACATAGTCATATCATTATATGGTTATTTGTTCTCTTCCATCAGACATGTTGGTATTTAGAAAGGTCCACAATTTTAGCACAGTGGTTACCATTGTACCCTTATTTTTTAGAATATCCTTAGTCCTGTTACTTATGGATTGACGACTATTTCCCTCTATGAGTGTTGTTGAATTTTACTAGCAAATATTTCTTTCCCCTCCTTTCTCTCTCTCTCTCCAAACCTGATTCGAAGTAATGTCTTACTCCCAGTTAATATTGGTGAGTCAATGAGTGGACTGGTTCTACATTGCATGCCATTTTCCAATTTTACAAGCCATTTAGATCATGTGGTTTTATGTAAATATCCGTTTTTAACTTTAAAATGCTTTGTCTTCTGTATGTCTTTCTACTCCAAATATATATGCACATATATACGTATATATATGTACATATATATATTCAATGTGTTACCAGATTTTAAGCTAATATAGTTGATTGTTTTCATTTTCTTATAGAAACAATATTCTCTGAGTTCGTTCAAATCTGAGTTCTTCAAGTCTGCCTTTATTCAGGTATAATAACTTATTATGACTTATCAAGCGTGATAACTTGCATGATAATTATTTATGGAATAACGATGAATGCACCACAATACACTATTTATTACCTAATAATGTATGATGTCATGGAAATAAAGTCCTTTGGTCATGACTTCTTTCCTTAGAAACTTAAATATATCATTACATGGTTTTCTGGCACAAGACACTACTAAAGAAAAGATTGATATCAATCTGATTTTATTTCCTTTGAAGCTAATTTACACTTTTTCTCTGGATGGTAAAGAGTTGCCTCTCCTTCAGCTTTAAAGTACAACAGTTTTGCTAGAATATATCCATGCACTAGGTGTCTTCTACTGCAGGTTGATTGGACCAGGTACCAGAATATGACAAAACTACCTGTATATGTATAGGTATACATGACAATTTGATTTTTTCCCTTTTGCCTTTGTCTTTGTGCTTCATTATATTTCCCTTCCTGTTAAACCTCATTTTCATCTTTTTCCTTCAGTGTTCACTTACTTCTAGGACGATTAGAGTCTTTTCATATCATCTTGTCCCATCTGATTTATATTTTCTAATGGCATTGGTACTGCTTTCCATAGTTCCTATAATCTTCTGATTTTCATAGAGTAGTATATTTTCACGGCCCGTGTGCCTGCTCTTGGGTATGCTTCCCTGGCAGGAGTGTCATCTTGCTTACTACTGCTAAGGCTGAAATGTCTCTTCCCCAATTCATGTGTTCAAGTTCTAATCTCAGTACTTCAGAAAGTGACCATATTCGTGAATCGAGTCTTAAAGGCTAAACACGGTCATTAGGATGTGCTTTACCCCATATGACTGGTATCCCATATGGCTGCATGCACAGAGGGAGGACTATGAAGGGACACAGCTGGACGATGGCCTTCTCCAAGGCATGCAGAGTCCTCAGAAGAAAAGGAACCTGATGAAAGCTGGATCATGGACTTCAAACCTCCACAACTGTGAGAAAACAAATATTTCTTCATTAAGACACTCACTCTGTTGTCACTATGCTATGACATTCCTAGAAAACAAATGTCATTATTATTACTCAGGATTTTTTCTTCTGGAAAAGAAATTGTGTGGGACTAATGTTAATTTATTCATTACTCATGGGAAATGGGTTTTCCTATTCTATTTCCACGGGAGGATAAAGTAGAACAGCTTTCCCATTTTGATGGTTCTAGCATTTCCTACCGTGTCATTAGAGGAAAAAGAACATTTACATGCATCTTTTATTTTCTAACATCCACCTCGAAAGCACCCGCCCCCCTCTTTTTGTCCACTGCTGTTCTTCTGTGGCCCTGGTGTCCCTCTCTTGCTCAGTTTACTTTCTAGTTGCAAGACTTTCTCCTCCATGTGCAGTTTTGCCAGAAAGGAAGTTTTTGTTGTTATTTTGGTGCTGGGGTTTGAACCCAGGGCCTGTGTGTGACAGGCATAGGCTCTACCACCAAGCTACTCCCCAGTCTGGAAGATAATTTATTGGTGATTTTCAAGACACATAGGCCCCAGACTAAATCAGAAGCATCTGGTTTTCAGAAGTGCCCATCCTCAACTGTCAGCTGGAACTGGTGCTGACCACCACCACCTCTCCATCAAGGACACACACACCTTGAAGACGCCATTGCTTTTCTTATGGGGTCTGATGAATTCCATGGAAAGTACAGACACGATGAATATTTTCACTTCCTACTTCAAGGTTGTCAGAATTCCATGTTTTTCTCACTAGCTCCTGCACAGAAGTGATCCTACATGTCAGTAAGGGGTAATAATTGCTGTTTTCATTGGATATTAAGGAAACTAAGAAATAATTCTGCCACCATCATCCTGCTACCAGTGTCTCCATCCAGCCATTTCAATTACATTCACACAACCAGTAGAGAAGGATAATAAAGTTAGTGGAACCCATCAAACGCTTATATGATTATTATATTGAAGTATATTATTTATTTTAGTGATTCTTTCAAAACACATCTTTCTCCTCCATTTTTATCTTCTGCATGATTTGAACTTCCTATGCATTCAACCCGATGCATTGGCAACATAATTGTGGCATTTTCAAGCATGTGTCCTTGTCAGCTCCATTGTTTATAACCTGAATAGTGATGGCTCATGCACTGCTCATTCACTGGTCTACTTGCTGGATATTTGTTTTGGAGACTTGTAACTCAGCTCTAATTCCTAGTATTTGCAACTAGTCCCTGTGGATTACCATGGTTAGTGTAGTCTAACGTCTTGAGCAACTCTCATGGATCAGGTCCATTTGCAGTGTTTTCAGAATAATTTGAAAAAGTGAGTGCTGGTCTCATAATCTATAAAGTCTATGGCATTTCATGTTTATTTAATTCTTCAGTGTTCTGTTCATTCTACAACCTACGTGTTCCAAAACTCTAACAATAGACATTATATTAAACTGTATCATAATAATAGATCATTCATAGTAGTTGCAACAACAACTATAAAAAATTGAATCTAGCCTGACTTATAAAGTTTGCAAGTCCAGAAGCATAACAATGAGCAGATATTGCCTGAACAACTCTCCTCTCCACAATGTCCCTGGGAGAGACAGTATGAAACATTAGTTTGAAAGGAAGGGAAGTACTTATCTGTTATTAACACAAATGTCAATTGACATAAATTTTAGAGGCATAATACAGAGATAAAAATGTTCTTAGTTCTTCAGACCTAAGAAAGTACTTCTCTCATCAGAGCTGAACTTCAGGGGTCTCATGATCTTATGATCACTTGCACAGTGAAAGGGAATTGAAAAGAGCTGGACCTTCCTGGCCTATGTATCAGTTTCCCAGTCCAGAGGCACATAGTGAGGAGCAGCAAAGAGCAGGTAATTATGTGTAATAAGTTTATTAACTGGTTAATGAGTACTGAATAGCGAGCCTTCTACTGAGCAACAGAAGAGTGTAATATTGCATTCCTTGGCAGGGGTGGGGAGGATCTGAAAGCCTTCCTTGGCTCCTTTAGTAAGTGTTATGCATGCAAAATGAGTGAAAAGAGAGTACAGAACTTTCTGCATAAAAATAGCATTTAAGCTGGGACCGGAAGGATAAGCAAGGGTCAGATTAAAATTAGAGTATTCTAGGCATGGGGAATTGTTAAACAGCTCTCATGTAGATCTTGGTGATCTGAATGTGTGGATGAGTACTCTATATTAATTCGTGCTTTCCCTGGCACTTATACCTCATATTTTCTTGGAAAACAAAAAAACCCCATCCTTCTCAGCCAAGGCTATTTTTGCTCAATATCGGAACATGTTACCTAATCTCAGCGAGTCATCAAATTTAATTACCTTGGTGATAGTGACTGATTAAGGAAAAAAAAAAAAAGTCACTCAAAGAGAGGTAATGAAAATTTCCCCCAGAAACCGAGCAACACTGTTTCTTGCCACCTATACCCAGAATATTTAGTTTGTGACAAGCAATAAAAGTTTTGATCTTTTTTTTTTTTGGTTGCACAAACTAGTTGAAAAATTTTCCCCCTTGCAACCCACAGAATACCATCTGCTGAAAGGTTAAGGGCACTGAGAGCAGCAGGTATTTTCTTGACATTTTAAAGGAGCTGAGACAAGATCAGTTTATTCCTAGTATGCTGACCAAGGAAAACAGTAGCATAAAAGGAAAAAAAAATGTTAAAAGACACAACGTGAGACTTCGTAGGCCCTGAGTAAAGATTATTCACCTGACTTTAAGCATAACAGAAAGATTTGAAGCAGAAGAATGACTTGATCAAATTCCATTTACCAATATAATTTAGGTTAAAACCCACAAAATGAGTAAAATAAAAATATAACTGTGTAATTGCAGTGCTCATGACTTTTGCCTACTGCAATCTCTGCAATGTAAATATCACCAAACAGCACTATAAATGGAATATTTGTGAAGAGAGTGGTGAATAACACCAGATTATAATTGCCATGCCTCTCGTGGTGGGTGAAGCAAACAGATGAATGAAAGCAGTGTAATTATAATTCTAGGATTTGGCTGGTCTTCAGATTGAGACATTTGTTCAACAAAGATTTGCTGGAATTACTAATATAAACACTTACTTTAACTTCAGGGAATTCACATCGGCAATATGTCAATATCTGTGGTGCATTGGCATGCCATTGGCCTGATGCAAAAATGATATGGAACGAAAATCAAAATTGTAATGCATTACAGACTGTCAGATATGGCTTCCCAAAATAAGAAAATCCCACTGCAAATGCTGATTTAAAAAACTAAAACAATAAAAAGTGAATCATGGCCAATATTCACTACTTTAAAAAAAAATCAATAGTACTCCACCATTTTGGTAACATTACCTTTGGGATTCAAATGTGCTGTCAGTACTTGGTGGAACTTCACAATGGGAATCTCTACAATATCTAGGTGGAGTAACATAAATAAGTTAACAAAATCTGATGTAATATTATTGTCCACACTGCCAGTACCTCTTAGGAGCTAAGCATTTTTTCTTCTATAGTAAAAAATGACAAGAATTGAATACTTTTTCTTCTCCTGTTCAATGGATTAATCTCACTCCCTTAAGAAAATTTTGATTTAGTTAAGGAGCATTCTAACCTCAAGATATAATACATGACCATAAAATATGTCCTCTGAGGAAATTTGCAAAGTAATTTTACTTTAGATAATAATACATGACCATAAAATATGTCCTCTGAGGAAATTTGCAAAGTAATTTTACCATAACAAATTCAAATTCAAGTGCATTTGTAACTCAGAACTTAGTATGGTTGTATTTGTAGAATTTTACACAGTGTGTCTACTTTGTAGGTGTATAAGAATTAAGAGTTTTCTCAAGAAATATTCATTACACTAGCAGAAAAAATTATTCTTTTATTCTTTATATAGAATTTTACAATAGATTTTGGTGTATAGAGTAAATTGAGTTCCTTCCCCAAGTGGTAAGATTCTAAGACATTACTATGTTAGATTTAGACCACACTTAATTAAAATTCAAGAAACCAATAACTTATTAAATGTGGGTTTATACTAAAACATTCCTAACCATTTACAACTTGTTGATATTGTTTCTGGTGGAATCTATGTAGAAGACTGATTGAATGTGATCTTTTCAGTTATAATTTTTATTAGGCTCCTAATTTAGACCTAACAGAGTATGAGATCATGTAACATGAATCCTATTACCAAACAAAAACAAATTTAATTTTAACATAACATTGACATATATTTGCATAATTTATTCTCTAGGATTGTGCAAAATGAGACTGAGGAAAATCACAAGCTTGACTCAGGGTTGAGAACAGAAAAACGGAAATGTAATTTGAGGAATAATTTGAAAGCAAGGCTTAAAAAAATAAAAAAAATACTAAAATTCCAAATTACATATAAATAATGAAAAATATCCAGGGTTTACTATATGCAACTCCCTGCATACATTTTTCAACCCTATTTCTTCCTATCATAACTCCACTCCACACATAACCTGTAAAGCTGATTCCCTTCCCCAGTCTGTTGGCAGAACTTGTTGAATCCATGTACCAATATTGGACAATAAGAACAGAGGTGGCATGTGTCAATGGGGTTCCTAGTAAAGATGTCACCTCTGCATATTGCTGTCTGAGTGTGATGACAGGAATTCTTACAACCATCCTTAAACTAGCTGAAAATGAAGCCGAAATACAGAGAGGAAAGAGCCAGTAGACCACAGAGGAAAAGCTGGAACCCTGATCAACAGGTCTGGGGAGGAGAGAATTCTGAACATTTTCTTAGGTCAAATTTCCATTTCTAATTTGAGTTCTATTACTTGAAGCCAAAAGTATCCTGAGGGTATTCGATTTGTTTTACTTTTTAAAATATAAATTTAAAAATTATTTTTCTCTCTTATGACCCATTTAAAAAAATATGACACCATAAGGCATATTTCCAAATATAATGCAAATCAACAAATTGAAAATAATCAACAGGCCAGATGAATTTTACTTTAACAATTATTATGGTTTAGATATGACTTGAGCATGTCTCCAAGGGTTCATGTGTCAAGATTTACCACCCATTTTGAGGTTTTAAGAAGGTGTCGACTTAGTCTAACTCTGGGACTCAGAAGCAGAGAATTGGGAGTGATTCAACCAGATAAAGTTGCCTGGGTGGGATTCCTGTGATTGAATACCAGTGGTGCCGTAGGAAGAGAGACCAAAGGGGACACACACATGTGCTCCTGGTCTCTTGCAATGTGTGCACGTATCACCATGGGGCTCTGCCAAAAACAAGGTCATCCACACTGTGAACCAAAATAAACCATCTTTCTTTATAAGGTGGTCTGCCTCGTGTATTTCATTTTGGTAGTGAAAAGCAAACAAGTACATAATCAAATTCTTCAGTGTCTTTAAAACAGTCAATCATTTCCTAATGAGAACTTGGTTCAAAGTAGTATTTTATTATACATCAAAAAAAATAAATGCTAGTTCACATAGGTAGTGTTCTTTTAAAACATGAAATATGAGGATCTTCTTTAAAAAGTAGTTTTCTGTTTAGTCTTAAGAGTAATAAACCTTTAGAAAATTAGAAGTATTAATGAAATCAGTATAAATCATTTTCACAGGTCTTCATCATTGAAATGTTGAATTTTATTTAATATTTTCTCCATGGATGTAAAAAAATATTAAGAACATTAAATATCAGTATTACATAACTACTACAAAAACTGTATACTTAACCAACAATTTCCACTTAAAAAGTAAAAAAAAAATAAAACATTAAAAGGCACATATATAATAATTCATGCAAATAGGCATCTATATCACAGAGTCCACAACGTATAGACAGAGGCAAGAGCAGACACAGTGGCTCAAGACAGAGCTATGTAGGTTACCTTTACTGCAATCATTGTCACAAATACGGAGGATCTAGGTGTTTATCAAGGCACTTGGGAGCAAAAGATTTAATTTTCTTTAAGAATGAACTTCTACTGTCAACTTGGATGACTTGGACACACACACAAAAATAGAATGAATAAAATTTAAATACATTAGTGAAGGAAATCCACAGTCATATATTTTGGTAAGGTGACAGTTATTTTATGGTGAAGCCTGGAAATAAGCCAATTCTACTAACATGGTAGATTATGGTGTCATTAAGCTGTAGCTATAATTTATCTAGACATCTGATAGGTCCTACCACTTCCTTGTGCAAGGAAGACAGGAGAATTCAGTTTCCTGGTACCTTGGTAATCTGCATACAAGCATCATCAGAGGTTATTCAAATATTTGAATGTTGGCACAGATTAGGTTATCCAGAAAGGATGTCAAGGCCTGACACACCCCACTGTACTTGCCTGTGCCGTTGCCTGGTTGATTTCCTTAAGAAGGCTTCACTTCTGAGGCAAAACCCTTCATCACAGCAGTACTGAGAGTCAATTAATTAGCTTCATATGAGTTAAACATAAATTCTTGCACTAGATCAGTATCTACTAAAACACACGCCATGAACCTCAGAATAATCAGACACATCCAAAATATTTATTATACTTTTAATACAAAATACTCTATAGAGAAAAGGTCTTGTAACAAAGTATTGAGAATATAAAACTAGCAAAAGTAATAGAAGACAATATAGATAAACTATGTGTGTGTATACATATACATGTGTTCATATATGTATATATTTATATATATATTTTTTAAGAGAGTCAAAACATTTCAAAGCATGATGTCATAGCCATCTAAAAATTGAAAATTTTGAGGTTAAAACTTAACTTTGGAACACCAAAACTGTAAACAAAGTGAGGATATGTGGGAGGGATTTAAAATGGATTAAAATGTATAGAAATTTCACAAATCCATGTAAATAAAAAATGCCAATAGGAAAATAGTTTAGGATCATGAAATATTTAATTAATGAGTATGAAAATACAAATGGACAATAATGATAAGAAATGCTATTTAACTTTCATAATAAAATAGTAATAAAAATGATATAAAGAAATACTGAAGCACTCTGTTTTACACATCATGTTGAATTGGCCACAGAATCCCTTGTTCCTTGGCGTATATGAATCGGTCACTCCCCTGAACTGATAAGTTAATATAAGTGGCACAATTTTTCTGGACAATATTTGTACAATAGTTATCAAAATTGTTTTGTTTCCTCTTTTAATCCTTAATTCTATTTCTATTCATTTTCTTAAAAATAGTTAGATATCTCTGCAAAATGAGTTTGCAAAGATGTTTCTCCCCAAGTTGTTTATGATAGAAGCAAAAAGAAGAAAAGGAGGACATAATCTAGCAACATACATTTATCAACATGAAATTAGTTGCATTATGATATAGTCATTAAACAAAACATAAAAATCATTATGATTATAGTCATTCAAATTATATTGAAATGATTATGAACGTGAAAGTTGACCATACCATATTGTCAAATTTAAAAAGTAATTTAAAAAAATTTATATAATTTTACATTTCTCAAATTATGTGTACAAATGTAGAAAAAAGTGGGGAGCATATGAAACAAATTTTAATTAATCTGTCAGCGTGATAGTTTACATATTACCCTTTAATTTTTTCATTGTCCATGATTTTTTTCATTGACTGAGATTTTTAATTTAGAAAATGTGCAATGAATATATATATGTATATGTATATGTATTTCTCATTCATTCATAGTTAAAGTATTGCCAAAGAAAACTATTCTAATACTACTTCTGTACTAGCAAAATATGAAACAAAATATTTAAATACAAGGTTACAAGAAATAACAGCAAAAAAGTGAAAACAATAACAGCAAAATCATTTTCTAGATTATCTTTGGTATGAGCAAATCAGTATTTTTAAAGAAATTATTTAAATAAATACCTCTTGCTGCTTTTTCCAAATGGATTTGAAACATTTGGAATATGAATAGAATTAAAAAGGTCAATTATTAAATGCCTTTTTAAAAAGTATAAAAAGAAGCTGAGTAATTTGGTTGAATGACAGGAGAGAAAAGATCTGGGGATGAAACTAAAATAAAACTTATTGTAGAAATCAGTCCAAGTAGTACAACTGCAATTTATCAGGAAATCAGTTAGTGAACTTCTGATCAATAAAGGCTAAAAGCGAATATTAATGGGCAACACAGCTGTCACAGTCATACATTTATAAAAAAAAAAAAAAAAGGAACTTACTTTTTGGAACCCTGAGAGATATCAGTAACATGGATCACTCTAAAACAGAGATTAAAGACACAGATTTTAAACATTTTTCCTATGTTCTACACATATGACTTCCATGCTATTGGTATGTGACATAAACTTGTGATGTGATCCTGTAATATGTATAACCAGAAAAATGAGAGATTACACTTCATTTATGTATTATCTATCAAAATGTGTAAATGCATATTCTACTGTCATGTACAACTAATTAGTACAAATGTAATTTTAAAAAATTTTTAAAACAAACAAACAAAAACTAGTGTAACATTAAGCTACATAGGCCTGAAGAGATTTAGGACCAGGTCAACTCTAGGTCACCTGAACTATAATTTAAGGAATGTTTAAAGTTTTACTATGCAAGCAACAATTTAAAAAACTAGAAAGGAACTGAATTAGAGTAAAGCAATAGAAAAAGTAACAAAATATCTCATAAAGGCAGTTTTTAAGTAGCATTAAAAACTTGCATCATTTTAAACCATTATAAAAACAACCATGTCAGTATATAAATTTAAAATAAATTCAGCAATTTCCTGATATTTAAAACATTAATTAAAAATGAAAATAGATATTTAACTAACTGAATATGGAGTACTCATTTCTAAACTTTTGATTTCTCAAAAAAATTTTTTGGTAAAAAATTACAAAATTCGTTGGTTAAAAATAAATTACTTTGAAATCCTTATTTTGAGCATATTTTCACAGAAGAAATCAAAGCTAATCATATTATTCAAGTAAGAATAAAAATGCAATAAAATCACACTACTTTAGCTGGATCAAAATTGTATTAAGATATGTCTAACCACACTTATTGCTCTGAATATATCAAAAATTTAAAAGTCTGCAATTTTAAAATTAAAAAGTTTGCCTCTGTGAAATGAACCAAGTTACAATGATTCATTTATTTTTCCCAAAAAGTTTTTTAAAAATTGCTTTTGTGTGAAAAAAAAAAAATCACAAAGTTCACTGACTTAAGCAGCCATCAGTGGGCTCTGCAATTTACTGAGGACACTTCAGGCAGAGATGGCTGTGGTTCTGCCACCTGCAATAATGCTGGCTGGAGAGGTCAGTTGTGCCTCTGGGCCAGGGCAATGTTCAGGGCTTTGGAGCCCAAGATGCGGCCATTCATCTCAGCCATGGCTTTGGTGGCCTCCTCGGAAGAGGAGAAGCAGATCAGGCCAAACCCCTTGCTTTGCCCTTCCTCCTGCATTACCTTAACTCTGCTAATGGATCCAAACGAAGAAAACTCCTCTCGCAATTTCTCATCATCGATGGTGTCATCGAGATTCTTAATGTAGAGTTTTACCCCCTGGCGCCCACGGATTCTTTCCTTTTTCATCTGCTCGAATATTTGCTTTAACTCAGCCTGTCGCTCTCCTTTCTTTTGTGCCCTGCCCACAAAAATCGGCTGCCCATTGATGTCCTTTCCATTCATTTCTTCCACAGCGTTTTTGGCAGCCTCGTGGCTCTCAAAGCTCACAAAGCCAAAGCCTTTGGATTTCCCGCTGGAATCTGTCATCACCTTAACACTCAGGGTGTTGCCGTACTTGCTGAAAACCTCCTTCAGTCTCTCGTCATCCATGTCGCCCCCAAAGTTTTTGATGTAAACATTGGTGAATTCGCTGGAGGCTTTGCTTCTGAGCTCAGCTTCCCGATCCTGGCGGCTTTTGAATCTACCAACAAACACCCTGCAGTCCTTGAGCAGCTTCCCGTTCATCTCCTCGATGGCCCTATCGGCCGCACTCTGGTTCTGAAAGTGCACAAAGCCATAACCCTTGGAGCCCTGGTCATCACTCATCACCTTGGAGGAAAGGATCTTCCCAAAAGCAGAAAAATGTTCGTGAAGGGTTCTGTTATCTATGGATCTGTCCAGGTTTTTAATGAACACATTCCCAACTCCAGATTTCCTTAGGTGGGCATCCCGTTGAGACCACATGAGACGGATGGATTTGCCTTTCATCATGTCAAAGTTCATGGTGTCAAGGGCCCTCTGGGCATCAGCCAGCTGCAGGAAGTTCACGTAGGCATAGCCTAGAGAGCGGCGGGTGACCACGTCCCTGCAGATGCGGATGGACAGCACTGGCCCAGCTGTGCTGAACTTCTTGAACAATAGGTCCTCAGTTACATCTGCGTGCAGGTCACCCACGTATAAGGAGGCCATGCGGTACTTGGCTTCTACGTCCATCTCTGCACCAGCTCAAGCCTGTTCCCAGGAACTCTTGGGGCAATTCCTGCAAGAGGAGGCCAGGTCACAGATAGGGCGGGCTCAAGTTTGGTGGCCTCAGGACTACCATTCCAGGCCAGGGAACGGGGTTCAGGTAGAGGACCCCAGGCCCAGGCAACAGCCTCATCAGAAAGCTCCAGTGCAACCTATTATCCCTCCCAGGACTTGGCAACAAGCACACAGAGATCTCCCAGGTCTCCGAGAAAGGATATCAGGACCAGACTTCCCTTTCCCACCAATTTGCAAGAAACCTTCCAGAGTCGGGCTGGCCCTCCATCTGAGCGATCTCGACAGGAGCCCTGGTCGCTGGTTTCAGAATAAAAATAGGCCTCACTCGGACCGGTTTAGAGTTACAGCGGCTGGGGAGGGACTCAGCAAGTTGTGTCCCAGGCGGGGCCGTGCAGGGCTGCTGGTCGCCGTGAGCGAGACCCGCGCCCGCCGGGACCGGGTTCCGCCGAGCAGTCCGGGCCCACGCGGCTGCGCGCTCCCGAGCCCAGCGCCTCCGGACCCCTGCGCGCGGGCGGCGGGGCGCGGGGACCTGGGCGCTCGGGCCGCGGCGGGAAACCCGGAACTCGCGCGCCCAACTTCCCGCGCACTCGCTGCCAAGTGGGCTGTTTTTCAACATTTCCCGAGAACGTTTTTCCTCCCCCGCCCCTTGACACACTTCCCACCAAGCTCGGGCGGCGGGGCCGGGAAGCAGGGGGCGGTGACCTGGGTGGAGAAGGGCGGCCCCGGGGAGTGGCCCAGCCAGCCCACCCGCCGGCGGAACGCGCGGGGCCGCCACCTGCTCGCCTCCAGCCCTGGCCTCGGCTGGGTCCCGATCTCCATGCCCTAGGGACGCGGGTCCGGTGCGCTGCAGCCTCGTCTGCTGCCGGGGTCCCCAAAGCCAGGGCGCGCTGCCTTTCCTAACCCGGCTTCGCAAAAATGCGCCCCACAGAAATCACCTAAGTGCTGTCTCTGAATAGAAGTTTTCCTAAACACTCTTGAAAAGTTTACAAACCTTCCAGCTGCCCTGTGCTTTCCCACAATTTACAATGCATTGCACATTCCAGGATCTGAGGGGCCAGGCCCACTGCCTTCTCACAAGTGATTTGCACGATGATTATTAAATAAATCAACTCCGTGGAACAGAGGTACTTAGCCTGAGGCTGTCTTTTTTGTTGTTGTTTTTACATTGAGAGACATGGAGATAGCAGCACTTCTCAGAGAGTACTGTACATATTATATTAATTAATGGATTCGGAAATGTCTAACACAGTATCAGGCCTGAAGTAGGTTTCATGTAACATAAGTCTCATTCTTCTACCATTAAACGAAACGATTTAATATTGCTCCCATAAAACCTTAAATATTAATCATAATATAGGAAGTAAAAGTTATCTGCAAATCTGAACGGGGTGAATCAATTTGTGTAAGGAAAATTCAGTACTCTGCAAAATTTAATGGATATACTTTGGGATCTTGTTTAAAAGCAGATTCTGACTCAGTAAGTTAGGATAGACCTGAGATTCTACATTTCTAACAAGTTCCTGAGTGATACAAAATCTCTTGGTCTCTGAGTTATGCTCTGAATATCAATAATTTACAACTAAATGAGTACTGATTTAGTTGAAGAAAAAAATATATATTTCTCTCTTAGAGAGTAATGATACTTTAGCCAAACTTATTATTAATATACATAAAGGCAGCATGATTTTCACTAGAGAACTGTGTTAGTCAGCTATTCCTTGCTGTGATAAAAATACTCAACAAGAATAATTTAGAGGAGAAAAAGGTTTTTGGCTCACAGTTTCAGATCTTTCTTCCATCCAAGACCAACTCCAAAGCTCTGGGCCCAATGTGAGGCAGAACATCATGGTGGAAGCTATGGCGGAGGAGGGATACTCATTTCATGGCAGCCAGAAATCAAAGGGCCCCACCCACCCACCCCACTCACCCAAGAGCAATACCTCCAGGACATGTCTGCAGTGACTCACCTCCTCCAATCATGCCCCACAGGTCTGGAGTTACCACCCAGTGGGTCCATTCAAACTAGTATGAACTGCTTAAGTTACAGTCCTCACAATCCAGTTCTTGCACCTCCACACATTTCTACAGTAACACAGGAGCTTGTGTGATACACTTCATATCCGGACTATAATAAGAATCTAAATTTCTGTTAACCCATTTAAAATTTCATATGTGGGAGACCATAACATGCTTCTCCAAAAGTAAGAATTGTTGAACTGAAGACAATTAAGAAGCACTTGCAGAGACTCTCTCTGATCTCTCTCAATTTACCTAAAAGGAAGACATGAATTTACAAACACAAAAGGTATCCAGAACTACTGTCTACTGGGGAGAACAAAGGTTGACCACTAAATGTAACTTTGGAATCTTATCAGGCTGGAGATGGTACCGGAGGAATCTGCATTAGGAAATTTTACTGAATAGTCTTAGCCTGTCAGTTATTTGCCTTCCCTCAACTTGTTGCCCCAAGAGACTCAAAATCCTTTTATTTTTTCTTCTTACCTTTCCAGTAATATTTTAAAATTCTTTGTTGAAGATGGACTATTAGCTGGACTTCAAAGTTACCTGAGATCTACTCATTTCTGTTATCTGTCATGTATAAAAGGAGTATACATTTTAATAAATTCCTTCATATATATTTTTGTTTTTCTTTAGTCAACCTGTGGTTCATTACAAGAATTTGTTCCAACCAATAACCTATGATAACCTATATATATATTCTTCCATTACAAGCAATGGATCTATGATTATCCTAGACCAGTCTCAAGTGACATTTTTGTTTATGAAACTTATTCTGATGTGAGTTGCTCCCATAGGATCATTTATAGAAATAAATAAGTGAAGTAATCATTTTCCAGCACATTCTGTAACCTAAAATTTTGAAAAAGACAGGAAATAAAAACCCATCAAAATCCTGACATAGTCGGTGAATAATGTTAATGGATATGGGCAATACCCCAGCTCAGACTAAAAAAATTAAGACACTGTTTGACACTGTATAAAGTAATCATGCTCAAGATGAGGAAATGTTTTAAAAGGAAAGGTCTTGAGGGTGTAATTCCTAAGAATTTTGTCTCCAGACTTTTTAATTTTAGGATATGAGCCTATGACTACATGAGTTCAGGTACAAGAGTAATTCCCCTATTCTGGTTTGAATGTGAGGTGTCCCCCTAAAACTCCTGTGTTAGTGCATGAATATTCAGAGATGAAATGATTCAGTTATGAGAGTCGTAACATCATCAGTCCATCCTAGTTTGAATAGAGTGACTGTACGCAAGTGGGGTGTGGCTGGAGGGGGTGAATCACATGTGGGGGGCATGCTCTGGAGGGGGCATCTTCCCTGAAGCCCCTTCACTCTCTGTTTCTGGATGCCAGGAGCTGAGCAGCTTTCCTGCACCAAACCCTTCTGCCATGATGCTCCAGCTCACCTCAGACTCAGAGCAATGTAACAACTGACCATGGACTGAACCTCTGAAACTCTAAGCCCTGAATACATTTTTCCTCCTCTAAGTGGTTCTTGTCAGGTATTTTGGTCATAGCAACAAAAAGCTGATAAATACATCACATTTGCATGATACAAAAATACTCAGGTAATTTGTGAGTTTTTTTGTCTTAATTTCATGCAATTTTCCAAGCAACATTTTAGGGAAAGTGAGGGAGAGTGTTCAAATTCTTATATTGGTCCTACATTCCAATCTCTAATAAGTCTGAACAACTGATGCTAACCCCAGTTTAGTAAATGACCAACAATTATATCCATGCTTATTTATTTTCCCCATGTATTCATTTCGTTTTTATAGTTTAAAGAAGCAGATTTTTAGGCATCTATGATTTCTCCTCTGTAGTTCTCCACATCTCATCTGTTTTTCGGTTGTGTTCACTCAGTAATTTCTCATTTGGAGATGTCTTCTGCACCTGCCCCTTGGCTGTTGCCTGGGCTTCTCTTCCTCGGATATGACTGCACCAGCCTCATCCATTCCTACGTACTTGTTCTGTCTGTCTATTTGCCAGTCTATCTTGCATTTAGCTACCAGAATAATGTCACTAGCATCTTCATTAAAACTTTAGTAAAAATTAACAAATGACTTTCAAGGCTTTGCAAAATCAATCCTATCCTAACTACATTTATCTTCTGTCAAGTTGATCCTGCATCTATTTTATATGTAAATGCAGTTAATTCTTTTAAAATATTCCTTTTCTTGGTGATTATCCAAATTCTACCACCATTGAGCCCTGGATTCTTTAATATTTTTTCTCTTAATAATCCATCTGACACTGATTACTTTTCTTTTTCTGAAAAAATTTATTTAGTATATGATTGTATTATGAAACTAATTTTGGTATGAGTTCATCAGATTTGATTCACATTGACTTAAAATTCAAGTTGCTTATGATGGTAATTGTATTATGTTTGTTTTAGCCAATTGTTATAGTTATGTATATGTGTCTTTTTATTTTCTAAATGTTCTGAGAACATTTCACTTAAAATCCAGTATTTTGACTCATTTTGAGAATGTTGTAATTTTAGCAATTCTTGTGTCATTTAAGTCAGCTGACTTTCAAAGTACAAGTTTGTTTCTTGTTTGGCTCTCAAAATTAAGTGGGAATAAAATTGCTGATTTGCTTAGATAGTAGTGAAATTGTCAGTGTCTTCTACTTAATGATATTGATGGAAGTGGGAATCATTGCTTACTTGCCATTGTAATTATTATGGATAAATGAATAAATATCTATTTGGGGTATGGAAAAGCCTTGTAAAATAAAAATTCGTTGTATTAATTGTATTGAAGTAATTCCTGAAGTCTGCTTGCCTCATTATTCTTATGTAGTCAACTGTTATTAATTATTTTTTATTATTGTTCAAAACAGTCTCTATTATTTTGATAGAAAATAACCAAATAAATGAAACATGCTTTTGTTATATTATAAAACAGCCATGTTCCATATTTACTGCAAAATATAATATTGCATCATTCAAATTATTTGTTTCAATTTTACTTTACAACAATTATAGTCTCTTTCCAATTGCAATGTTTTCTGACATTTTAACTCAACTGGTATTAACTTTTTTAGAGGAGTATGATTTACATTTCAGAATTGTATTCTCGAGATAGAGCACATCAAAATTTATCTGTAAGAAATGTTTGAATACTAGTGGATCTTTAAAGACTCAACTCAGTAAGAAAACGTTTACCAGTAGAATGTTAGGAATTGCAGATATAAAACTAAAATAAGACACAGTATCTTTCCACAAAAGTCTCAGGAACCATTATTGGTGAGATAATGCCAAAGCAACAAATTTTTAAAAATATAAAATCAATAGCAAAGAATATATCAGATGGAAATTTAGCATGAAGGAGATGAATCTTTAAAAATAGCTTTTCAGAAAGAAGATGGTTCTATACAAGACTTGAATGTGTTTTGGGGAATTCCAGCAGAAACATAGGGATGAAAAATATTGGTATCATCTAATATTCAGAGTTGTTGGAATAGAAAGAATGAATTAGGAATTTTTTTTTTCCATTTCACAAAGGCCATTGTTAATTTGAAGTTAATATAAAAGGCAACTGCTGGAAACATGGAATCTTGAAAAAAAGTGGAAATTATCTAGGGATAATTTGCAGTTTTGTCCAATGACCTCTCCACAGAAGTGAAAGTCCTTTCTGCTACAGTAAAATTGTTACTTACAGCTAATCATGAACCACTTCATGGATAAAAAGGTTTTTCAAACAAAATATCTGCTATGTTAATTAGACCCAAGTAGTTTCTGAAGTCTGTGGAGTCAGATGTAGTCAGCTACTGATGAAAAGAGTTCTAGGTATGGAGAACATGGTGCTTACCAAATCAGACACAACTGGTGGTGGGAAACACTCCTTCAATGTTCCAATCTCCATGCTCAAATGGGTGCTCAGACACCCCTGCCCACTTGTTCTACACCCTCACTTCCCTTTGCTGTTTGTTGTGTTGCCAAAGCCAGGGAAACTGCTCACTCTGTCTTCTAATAGTCTTCAGAGTTCATTTCTAAAGCAACTGGACTTCTCTGTCACCAATGCTGAATACCTCTCAAGATAAACATCTGTTTTATTAGAATGCCCCAAAGCATCAACCTCATTAGTAATAAATTTCAGGTAGAACAAAGTGGGATAGAGGGATCAGAGAATTCCCTTCCTTCTCAGCTTTCTTTTATTAATGGAATATACTGCTTGCCATTTTAGCCTTTATGTTTCTACATTAAGCTAAGAGCAATAGTCAGGGAAATTCCTTTCCAGAAAGCAATGTCCTAGCATGAACCTCAAAGGTTCATGTGGATTAAGATCTGTGAGAGTCAGTCCAAGAAAGGCAGAGGTAGAGGTTGGCAGAGCTACTGGAAACTGATCCCTAGGGTGTCGTGGATTTCCACTTCTCACCTTCCTCCACCTTTCAAGCATTGCCCCCAAGAAGAGCCTTACCCAGTACTTTGAATAGGCTGTTACTGGTTCAGAGTAGGTAATTACCTTCCCCATGCACTGGCCCCATGCCCATTTCTTTAATGGGTTAAAAGGTCTTATGGTGCCCTAACTTTTCCAAGTGTCTATTTGGAGCCAACTCCAAATAGACAAAAAGTTGTGCCAGATATGAAGTCCTTTTTCTGAAGATCGATAACTTGTGTCTTCAAAGAAAAATCCTTTCTTCCAGTGGCAAGTGCTGGGATCTTACTTTGGTGTATAGCTGCATTTTTGATGATAGCTGTTATGGTAAGCTGCCAGATCACTAGTCGATTGATGGAGAGGGAGTAAGACTTGTCCTTCCCATGAGTTTCTTACTATTTATATCCTCTCTACCAATACCATTACCACATATGGGCACATTTGCTATTTTTTATTATCCATCACTCCCTACTACCACATGCACAGACACAAACACCACTGACATATCTCTAAAATATAAGTTCCATCAAGACAAGAATTGTTCTGACTTAATTACCAGTTCATTTTAAATGCTTAGAATAAGCATTATAGTTCAACAGGTCATTAAAGTTGAAGCTTTGGGAGTTGAAAGGTAATTCTTCATAGTCTTTCATATTTCTTTGCATGTTGGAAATGGAGGTAGGGAGTGTTTCTTGGTGTGTATGGTTTAAAGGATGTGTGTACAGCAAATAGCTTTGGAAGACAGAGGTAGGTTTTTCTCCAAATCAAAGTGCAAGGTTGTTTATAGCCTTGCAAGTTAGGGACATTGTCTATCTTTGGAGCACTCAGCAGGAACACCTCCTGTCCATCCTAAAAGATCCAGACTTTCTAAGCTCTGGGTTATTCTGCTGTTAGGCAATCCACTGTGGGGAAAGATGTTGCCTGAACCAATGCACAGCCCTCTGAGGCAATGTGAACTTGGGGTACTCTCACAAGAAAATGCTAGTATGCTGGGAGTTACTATTGCTGTAAGAAATCCCTTGTCTCTGACCTAGAAACACTGTTTTTTATACTAATATCTATGAAACTATGGCAAATTATTATTATTTTTTTTTAGTTCATTGTACACAAATGGAGTACAACTATTATTTTTCTGGTTGTACACAAAATAGAATCATAGAATTTGCCTATTCATACATATACATAGGGTAAAGTTGTTTGTCTCATTCTATTATCTTTCCTTCCCCACCCCCTAACCACCCCTCATTTTCCTCTATACATTTTCCTCTGTACATTTTCCTCCATCCCTTCTCCATTCTTCCCATGCCTCCCCCTCACTCCTGCTATGTGTCATCACCCACTTACAAGAGAAATCATTTGGCCTTTGATTTTTTGGGATTGGCTTATTTCACTTAACATGATCTTCTCCAATTCCATCCATTCACCTGCAAATGTCATAATTTTATTATTCTTTATGGCTGAATAATATTCCATTGTGTATATATACCATAGTTTCTTTACCCATTCATCTACTGAAGGGCCTCTAGGTTGGTTCCACAATCTAGCTATAGTGAATTGGGCTGCTATAAACATTGATGTGGCTATGTCACTGTAGTATGCTGATTTTAAGTCCTTTGATAGGTCAAGGAGTGGGATAGTTGGGTCAAATGGATCCATTTGGAATGGATCCCTTCCAAGTTTTCTGAGGAATCTCCACACCACCTTCCAGAGTGGTTGTGCTAATTTGCAACCCCACCAGCAATACATGAGTGTACCTGTTTCCCCATATCCTTGCCAACACCTATTATTGCTTGTATTCTTGATAATAGACATTCTAATTGGGGTGAGATGATATCTTAAGGTAGTTCTGAAAAATAAAATACCTGGAAATCAATTTAACAAAAGAGGTGAAAGACCTCTACAACGAGAACTACAGAACACTAAAGAAAGAAATTAAAGAAAACCTTAGAAGATGGAAAGGTCTCCCATGTTCTTGGATAGGCAGAATTAATATTATCAAAATGGCCATACTACCAAAAGCCTATACAAATTCAATGCAATTACAATTAAAATCCCATTGATGGACTTCATAGAAATAGAGCAAGCAATCATGAAATTCATTTGGAGAATTAAGAGACCTAGAATAGCTAAAGCAATCCTTAGCAGGAAGAGCGAAGCAGGTGGTATCACAATACAGAACATTCAACTATACTACGAAGCAAGTCATTTCTTTATTGATAAGTAGCACAAAATCTTAGACCCTTCAGAGTTCTTAGTATTAGTAATGAGGATGAGATGATGACAGAGGTATTGTTTTCTGGAAGAGAACAATTAAGGGCCTTACACAGAGATTTATGGGATTTGAGAGAAATTTATGGGATTTGGTAACAAAAACATTACCCAGCTAGTATCATCATTGACTGGGCAAAAAACAAAGCTTCCCAGTTCCCACAGGAAGTCAGATCCTAGAAATCTATTCAAACATGTTGAAATATTTCCATGAATGGAGCAAATCAGATTTCCAAGGCTTTGTTGGAGACTAATGCTAAAGTCACTATTCTGCCCCATCCCCTGGTAGAAGAAAGTGTCCCAATCCACCGGATTTGGCACAATTCACAGGTGCTGAGTGGACCTGTGGGTGGGCCTGATGGGTCCATTCAATGTACTTATTTTGTTGATTTTAAAATTGAATTGACAACTGATTTCACAACTAAATTTATATTAGGATTTCAGTGCTGGCTGAGATTACCCCCAGTGCTGATCTGCTGTCAGGGCATCTTACACTTTATGACTATTTCTGTAGCAAAGAGGCAACATTGCACTGAGTCCTGCTCACTTCCAGCAACTCCACTGGGGGACATCTCCTGGGGCTCTCAGACTGCCCCCTCACACAGACTGGTTTTCAGCTTATAGTGTTGCTCACTGTTCGAGTTCAGCCAGTCCACTGTGATTGCATTGTTGTCTTTGGATTAAAACTTTATAATCTTTGGCTTTTGGAACCAAGAATATTTGTAGTTGACCATGGAATATTTTATCTCAAAGCCTACTCAGCCATCGTCTGATAGGAAAGTAATTCAGTGGACTTTCCATACTCCATGTTTCACATGACATCTGGTATCATTGAGGGTTGGAACCTTCTTTCCAAAAATAAACACAAAAAGATTCAGACTCTACTTTCCTTGACATTCCCTGGTCCACACTTTTAGTAAGCTAGATTAGTCACTGAATGTAGCTGTCCTCAGCCAGTGACCCTCTCACTTGGCTACTTCCTGGGTAATATCCAAGAGGAGAAGAGCAGATTACATAGGCCTATAATAGTCAGCCTTCTACTCTTCATCCCTGAGCCTCAAGCCTTTTTTGCCCTAATAGCATCACCATGCTAAAACAGCTGGTGTGCTCTCCAAGAGTCTGCCTGGCCAAATGGTGCCCAGTGGGTTTAAACTAGATTCTCATCCAGCCAGCTGGATACTCTTATTGGATTAGCATATTTCTATGTCATAATTATAAAGACTATTTGTTCAGTTCACTATCCATCACATCCCTTGATTATATTCTATGCTGCTTAAAATAGGAGATAGATGGATATGGTAAGTTCCATAAAAAACCCTTGGGTCCCGTGGACCTGCCCCTTATGGATAAAAGTCTGGGCGCAAGTAGGAATGATTGGGAAAACTGTGAAGTTATAGCTTATGAAATGGGACACAGCAATTCTATTGCACACAAGAGCACTCTTCTGAGTATCCAGGGACTCTCTTAGACTTCAAGAGGTATGGTGAAGAGGGGAAGGTTAATGATCTTTGTCTCTTAGAATCACTCCAAAAAGTGGCTCATGAAGAAAAACACAAAGTGTGCCTCTCCCAATCTGTGGAAAGCACTTTAAATTTAAGTGACTGCTGAGTCTTCCTTTCTGTACCGTATGGAATTCTGACCATGCCATTCCCCTAAACCTTGCTGTGAAGTCTATTGAAAACAGCAGGGGATGGCCTCAGCTCTTGTACTTCCCATGCAAAACTACTGTCAGTAACTCACATGTTTCCCCCACCAGCGTCCCCATAGTTATTATTCAATTATTCAGTAGAGTAGATGAATGGGGCCCAGCTGTTGGCACAACAAAAAAAGCCTGGGTTGGAATGACTGGTGTCAGGCAATACAGTCAATTCACGTTCTATCTGAACTTGACTGGGAAGGCTAGGATGTACCAGTTTGTTGGGAGGACATGGGAAAGTCATCACCAGCCTGCAACCCTGAGATGTAGGTCCCTTGTGGAATACTGTACCCCGAATGGTTGGTTGAATCCGGTATAATTTATGGATCTGCTGCTTAGAGGCCAGGCATTGAGCTGCCTCCATGTTGTAAATATAATAACTTGAGTCTCAGAAATGACTCGAGAGATCTTCAGGTGTTTAGGGAAATGATGCTAGGTTATCATGGAGGTCTCAAATGACTGTTCAGAGTTCTTATAATATTACAATCCTTGGGTGACCTTTCCAGATTAATTATTTAGGTACAGCCTCTATACAATTATCTCCAGAGTGGGAACCATCCAATTAGAAATGGTAATAAGAGATTTGATCCTGACTTTATTGTGAATGGCCCTGAAAAGCATTCATGTCTCACCTCACCATCCACATTGGTTATGAATGACAAAATTATCCTGGACATTGTCCTTGCAATTCAAAGCAGTTTCTGTGCTATCAAAAATGTATCCTACTGAAGCTCCATTAGTGGCTGAGGTCAGATGGAAAGGTAAACACAGAAAAATAAGAAGAAAATCATTCTCCATCTCAGGAAGAGCCTGATAGTCTATAGGAGTTACTCAAACCTGGGCTTAGCTCCCCTGATGCACATGGCTGAGGTCAATATCACAGATGTGCCTCATTATTTTGCTTGGAGTCCTGTTGATAGTAGCCTTGCTATCAACCACAGATACGGAACAAATTGAGCAAATTTGCTCCTCCCAACAGTGTATATGCAGATAGTAAAATTTTCTAGAAAAGAAGGTGGTTTAGAAATTAGAGGTAGGTATTGGCAAAGGAGAATTCTTCATCCATCTTTTTGTTCCTGTGTGATTTGCAAGCAGGGTCACTGACTGTTGTATTTCCAAACTACCTTTCCTGAGATGTTTACATGGTGAAGAGCCTTGGAAGATAAGTGTATTTTTCCAAACAAAACAGGAAGTATTCTCACTGTCTTTTATAGAAGACCTCTGTTCCCTAATTTCAGAATTCCCTCATTTAGTGTAACCTACTAAACACATAGGTGACATCTGACTTTCTTCACATAGTCCTTGGGGATCTGGGCTCAGGGAATTGACACGAAATGGTTATAGACTGGCTACAGCTATTTCTGTGCGTGATAACATTCTTTTTCTCTGACTCAGGAGTCTTATGTCTTCTGCCAGCATCCATGAAACTGTAGCATGCTGACTGGGTAGATAGGAGGAAGAGGAAAATATCAAAGTCTTCATAGTTTTGACATTGAACAAATAAAACAATTGGTTATGGATAATCTTTGTCATGGATGGAACAAGAATTTTTATGGTTTTGGAAGATCGCACTTACACTACAAGCATTTTATTCTCCATGACTGGTACATTTTCATATCGCTTTACTGTACTCCCCACCACTCCTGCGTCCCCAATTAGTGAAGTGGTTAAGGGCGTAAGGTTGCATCACTAGGACTGGAAGCTGCTTGGTGTACAGACTTGAGTCCCTTTTCTTTTAAGATCCATTAAGTCCCTAGTTTTGAATTCTGGGAACATGTCCACAAAATTGGTAAAAGTGCATTAAAATAGACTGAAAACCATAATCTAGAGCTTACATATTTCTTCATATCTTTGTGTGTATATTTTTGTTTTTCAAATATTTACATATCACTTTTCACAATAAAATAGAACTGTAAAAACATTGTTTATTTCAAAGTGGTCCTAAGTGACATACTTGTTGCCCAATTTAAGCCTTTTTATGGTTGACCAATATATGGGCCTATGGGACATCCCCTGTTGAGTTCCTGATTTCCAATTCAGAATGGGTATTTTTAATCCTCCTAGATCCTATTGTCATTAGTAAAATTAACTTACAGCCTCATAGCACAACTGAAACAACTTGGATTTAGAGTACATTTTGGCATTTTCTATTCCATCAAAAATTTAGTTTAGAGCAGTCAGATATGTTGCTTAATCTGTCCACAACCACCTAAGAGAGGTCTTTAAAGTTGCTATAATTTTTGTTTTTCAGTCTCTGGAATGCTTCATTTCAATCCTTGAAGTCAAGCCCCTGCTACATCCACCCTATACACATAATCATGGCTTTTAAGACCTGAGGATATAGAGGTTAGCCTGGCTTGCTCGTCCTATTTCTCTCCTAACACTGATAACCCATGACTCCTTCGTGGGCAGGTTGCAATCCAGGCTTGACTGGATTCTTCCATTAGCTGGACCATAGCCTCTGTAGCACTTCTTTCTTTCTTCAAGAATGAGATATTGACATCTCTTTAATGTCTATAGTCACATTCTTCACCATGGCCTCCTTCAAATCTTACACTGAAAGGTATAGTCTTGGATGGCTTTCTAGTTAGAAAAAAAAAATCCCTCTTTTGAAACATACACTCTGACTAAGGAGCTATCCTAGAGCTAAGATACCTGTTTTCAGCCTTATTTCTCCCAAAGAGTCAGGCATTTTAACATCTCAGGCTAAATGACACCATGCATCATTCTGTCAGGAGGTGCTAACAATTGTAAATTGATTCAAGGTAATCAGTTGCTGTACTAGAATTTAACAATCTCTAGAGAGAGAGACCTTATAAATGCAAGCCTGCTTTGTGTCCTACAAAGTTTCCAACTTTGTGCTAGTTCAGTGCATTATCAAAAAGAACTCAGTGGTATTTGATCAGTCAACTGTGATCACCTTTCAGGACACAAGGAGTCAGCCTGAGATGGAAAGGCTGCAGTTCTTTCTCAATGATTTATCTTTTCTATTCTACATATATATCTCTCTCACTTCCCCAATTTCCTTAGTTTATCCTGAATCACTGCTTGTGGAAGAGTAGCAATATTTGTTGAACTTGGATCCTGATATTCCTCTTCCTCCAACAGAAGCACATAGGAGGCATGACACATTTTATTCATGTTGATGTTGATTGCTTGTTCATGCCACATAATTTTTAGAAAAGCTTATCATAATGAATATTATTTTAGAAAAATATAAATTTTTAAAGATGCTGCCTTATCCCTGGTGGGGCCAAGCTCACAGAAAGGGAATCCACAGCATCATTTTGATTATTATTGATGATTGTGTATTAAGATAGTGACATTGGGAAATTAAATAATTTAGAATTGCAATATATGCTTAGGTTGAATCTGGTATATAATCTGAAGTTATACTTTACATTTTGCAATTATTCTTTTAAATTTTGGTGTAGAACTTTTTGGGGGGGTACTGGGAATTGAACTCAAAGACACTTGACCACTGAGCCACATCCTCAGCGCTATTTTGTATTTTATTTAGAGACAGGATCTCACTTAGTTGCTTAGTGCCTCACTTTTGCTGAGGCTGGCTTTGAACTTGCAATTCTCCTGCCTCAGCCTCCCAAGCTGCTGGGATTACAGGTGTACACCACTGAGCCTGGCAATTTCAGTGTATAACTTTTAAGAGCAACTCTCCGTCTAACATCACCTAAGTCTCAATTACCATATATAAAGTATTAAGGACAGAGTATTCGATGAAAACTACTTACTTACAATTTAAATTAATATTATCAGTTTTACTTAGTCTTGCCTAATCATTTTTGACAATAGTCTTAAGAGGAAAATTAAATTCTTATTGCCTTAGATTTAGATGTCATACAAAGAAATCTTAATTTGTCCAAGTAATTGGAATAAAAAAGTGAGAATTTTAGTCTGTCTCTCTAATTTCCAAAGTATGCACTTACCATTGCTTATTCTATTCACTTTAATTATACTTTCTGACATTAGTAAATGTGGTGGTGTGTATTTTTTTAAATAGTATCTAAGTAACTTAGGAGATGCTTTAGCAAAAGAGTGAATAAAAACAAACTTCAAGACAATTTTATGTTTTCTATCATCACTGCAATTTATATTCCCACTTGCTGACTCAATCTAGGAACCATTTAAAATGTGCGATCTTTATTCTTTGTATCTTTATTCCTGTTCTTTTTTTATTTTCCCTTTATGTCTTGATAACACATCCAGTCCTCCTCTAAGCTAACTTGTTAAGAAATTTAGAAGACTGGATGGTGCGAGTTCCCAACAGATAGTTTGTCAAGAAGATATCAAAGAGGAATCCATCACAGGCTATGAACAAGGCATTGGGAGACTCCAGAAGAATATGCTATTTTGATGGACAGGGATTTTGAGCAAACAAAGACCTAGGGATTTCCTGTCCAACTGGAATTTGCACAGAGATACAGCTGAAATCCTCTCCAGTGGTTCTGTTCCCAGAAGAGAAATGGGCTACTTTTAAATGACCTACAAAAAGCCCACTACTCAGGAAAATTTCAGAGAAGATGATCCAGAAGAAAGAAGAATGGAGGTAAGGGTGATATAGGGCAAAAGGCCATGTTGCAGGAATGCAATAAATGAACGTGGAGTCACATTTTAGGACAAAATAAAGAATAGCTGGTGATGGAAGACTGACTTTATGAACTTTTGGGGGATTTTTTTTTTTCCATTTGTGAAAGGACGATTATGAATGTAAAATTATTTGATACAATAACGAAAGTTAACAATTACTAGTGCTTAATATGAGGTGTACTATTATGAGCATGTTATATGAATTGTTTAATTTTTATAAAACTGTATGTAGCTAACATTATCATTTACTCCATTTTCAGAGGAAGGTATTAAGACAAAGAGTTTGAAGAACTTGCCTCAGTTCATGTGGATACAAACCTAGATTGTCTGATTCCATGGTTGGTTGTTGGAAATGCCCTAGAAGTCAACCTCTCAATTCAGACACCATGAATGGGCTATTCTTGAAGGCTGTGGGATGGGGAAGTGGCTTATCCATGGTGTCCCCAGCCATCTCCAACATGGTACCCAGTATTATTTATCAACCTCTGACTCCGATGCCTTCCTGGTTTACCACCCACCTATTTGCCAACTAAACTCTTGATGATTCTTCCTCTATCCCCATTACTAGACTGTCATCTTCCTCTATCCACTGGTGATCCATTAACTATTTTCCCTGATCGTGAAGACACCAGCGGCAGTCTTCTCCATCTCCTCTGCCCTTTGCCCACTTCACCTTATTCCAGCCCAACTTCAAGTGCTCAGCATTCCCTAATCTTCAGTCTTACCAACATCAACCTCATCCCCTCTCACATCCCTCTACAAATGCAAACCAGGTTATGGCAGCCATTCAGCTCCTTATACAAGGCAGGACTAGGTAGCCGAAAGGCTTTAGAGACTCAATTTCTGTTGACAGACAATGTAAGCTATGAAAACTGTTTTTTTTTTTTTTTTTTTTTATTAAACTTGCTCTTGTATCGATTTTTTATGCCATATGAATTTTAAAATGTCATCAACAACCTTTCATCTAGTCTTTCATTGATGTATTTTATCTTTGAAACCATTTCAACTTCTTATTTTTCCTTTAGTAAACCACAATTTATTTTCTCTTCCTTTATCGATTATTAGTTGGGACCTTTTTGTTTTATTGATGCTTTAATCTTTTATGACTATTACAGTATTCATTCTAAATGGTTGTTTATTTCTACTCACAGTAAAAAGAAAAAAAAAAAAAAACTACTGAACATGCGCAGAAAGATGCATGATGCATTCCTTGATCATTGACCGACCTCTTCCTGCATGCACAGCCTCATTTGTGGTAAAGATGTAAAACTCTCAGTCGCTTAATCCCCAGTGAGAAATTCTCTAGTGTTCCATCATATCTCTGTTTAGCTTACCGTGTTAACAGTAGCTTTCTTTCCTCTGTCTCTGAAATATAAAGTATTGCAAAATTGGTTTCTGAAATAATAATCCATGACCATTAATGAAGTTTACAAGTACTGCAGAAAAGCACCATTTGGACATTGCAGTCTAATTATTGTAGTTGATATTTACCCTTCCTTTAGCTTAGTGATAGGCTTGCCTTATTTTATTTTCTTCTTTGGTGTCTTGTTTTTGAGAGGAGAAAAAGCTGAAAAATAGAACTCATTATAAGATATGTATTTGTAGAAGCAAGGGATTTTAGCTTAGAAAACAAGATTCATGGAGAATCTTGTAATTCTTGAGAAAGTGAGTTAATCTCTGTGTTGATGAGCAAAACTAGTTACATTTAGATGAAGAACATTTTAGCATAATTTGAGGAATGACTAAAGATTAGAAGAGTTTAAACATGAAAATTGGCTGACTATTTTGTAGTTCAAGTTTAGGGATTAAGGAAGAGCTAGCCAAACACCACAGAAGTGATAGGGAGGGAATTCCCTGTGGAGACGGAAACATAAGATCTCTGGGGTGGAATCCTACGTTATGATTCATGGCAAGTTTTACCTTTTTATGTAGAAATAATACGAAACAATTAGAATCAGTGATCAGAATATTCATGACAGCTCAAGAAAGCTACATACAGGGTTGTTTCATTTCCATTGGATACTTTGAATAATCATACTAGAATGGTATTTTTAAGAAAATGTTAGGTATGTAATCAGTATGTATTATTCTTTGTTAATTTCACATTTTTTCTGTGTTCATAGCCTTTTCAGTAAAGATGAACTACGGATGCATATTCAAAGGATGATTTCTCTAAAATATTGATAAAAGCAATAGAATTAATAACTATAATTAAAATTAAAATATGGCAGCAAAATTTTATTTCTACTTTTTTCTTCACTTTCACACATAGCAGGGAAGAATACCAATACCAATACCTATAATTTTCAGAAGCTACATTTAAATATCTTCAGATTACTTGAGTAAATATTCTTCTTAGATTTTAAAAGGACAATTAATAAAATTCATTTCTCAAGAAGAGTTTAGAAGAATAAAAAAGTACATGCACATATTTTTATGCATGGATGTTTATGTGTTATGTACAGCTAGATATTGGTGTGTGTATTTTTTACACTGAACAGAAAGTAAACATATAGAAAATATGCGAGTTTATCTGAATGGCAAATTGTCCCTGATTTAAGAATATGGTATTTTAGGTGGTTTTTAATACATATGTGAAAGGACATTTACTCAGATATGCTTCTAAGAAACATTTTTTGGTACTTGTCAGATATGATAAGTTCTGGAGGAAAATGATTCTGGACATGGTTCTTACCCACTGGTGCTCAATTTAATGGAAGGAGGGAAACAGACACCAAAACATGTACATAAATGAGTTACAAGAAAATATTAATGAATTATTTTTAATTTTTAGTTTTTATCACCCATTTATGAATGGCTTTAGATAACTTTGTTTCTTTTCGTCTACTGTAATTATAACAAGTGCTTTATAGATTTTGATGAAAAGAGGTCTAAGAAATATCATTGTATCATTTTGTTGCAGGTAAGTTACTAAAAGGCTATCATTGCACTCAGCAAAGCTGCTAAAGGGTAGTAACCAATCAAAATAAATAAGAAATAGTGGTGATTGCTTAATCTGTTGGTAAGCAACAACTTCTGACAGGTGATCTTTAAATACTTTAAGATTCTCATCTAAGAAATTTTGCCTCAAAATACTAAATTATGATCATAAGGTAAGATATGTGCTTGTTGAAATAAATGGTGAGCAGTTTATCTTATAGAGACAAACAATGAAAACTCCTTATATTATCAGAGACATATTTGTCTTATTGGTCTGGAGAACTTCATATTGATTGATAAATACACAATAAGTTTCAAATATTATTATTGCTATTGGAATGGAAATCTATTATTCTCAAGCAAACTTCCCCAATGCATTCTGAAATTGTCTCTTCTTAGAACTCTAATATCTATTTTATGCATAGTTAAAAATAATTTATTTGAGGGGTGATGAATCTTTGGTATTAAATATTTGTGGCTTACCAAGCAAGTTAACTAAAAATGCTTTTTTTCCCCTTAAATGACAAAGTGTTGACTCGGAAAGGCAGGCTTCAAAATATCTGGGGAATGACAAGCACTGGTAAATTAATTCACATTTTTCTCAACTGCTGACTTAACATACATGAACTAATTTAACTTTTAATTTCCTACCAGAAACATAAAAATTCATGCAGGATTTAAAGAATGCTTTGGACACAATAATTAGATTTTTCTCAGAGAAAAACAGAGCATATGGGGTTTCTAGACTCCCGTTTGGAAGGTTAGGGCATGGGCCCCCAGAAGTCATTGCTTTGAAACCCTGATTGCAAGCTATGTAATCATAGGCTGGTCAATTTCCTACTTTAGGACTTCCTTTCTCAATTTGTAAAATTAAGTGGCTTTTAGCTTCCTAACTCATACAATATTCTCGGTGTATGGAAAAATGCACATACACACAAACATGCACAGACACACAAAGGTATAAAATGTTTAATCTGTTTGCTTGAAATGTACCTCCCATTGCATATTCTTACTGAAAATCTATGCACACAACACTTGAGTACAAAGCCTCACATCCTTTCAAATGCCTGGCACAGGGAACTTTTTATTAGAGCAAAAGTGAGTTAATTTCATAAATGTATGTCTGTTTATCCTATTGCATTTCTAAATAGTGAATTAGAACTTGGATTTAATGGAGAAATGGAATGGGAATGCATTCGGCAACTACTTTTTATCTGTCCTGCTACAATGAATTACATAAAAAGAAAGGTGGAAGTCTGTGTTTGCAATGGAAAAAAAATATGAGAAAGGAAAGTTGACAAGAAGAAGATAAGGAAGAAACAGGGAGGAAGACAAAGTGGAGGAGGAGGAGGTGGAGGAAGAAAGCAGTGTGAGGGCCCCTGTGATCTGCTGGGGTCTCACAGAAGTTACTATTGGGACAAAGTCGGACAAAGCAGGTGTGGGGCTGAGTGTTTGGCTGGGAGGAAGAAAGTGCCATTTTTCCTCCTGCTAGCCCTACAAGATTCTGAGTCCAGGTATCCATCCCACAGGTTATGCAGAATTTCCATCCCTGTGTTTTATGAAAACTTTAGGTCTGAATGTGCATCTGACATTGATTATTCTAATGATCACTGGAACCTGCTGCTCTGTGGCCACAAGATTCCTGGAAAACCTCAACTTGCAGAACAAGTTATTTCATCTTAGTGGTGCAGACTTCAAAGTGGAACTGTTGTATCTTGAACCACATTATTGGCCCTTGTGTCAAAGAATTTGTGATTATGCTGTGCTCACGCCTCTAGTTCCAGTGGCTCAAGACACTGAGGTCAGAGGATCACAAATTCAAGGCCAGCCTAGGCTTTGTAGAGAGACCCTGTCTCAAAATAAAGATAACAAGCGCTGGGGATGTGACACTCATTACTGTAGGAAGAGAAAGAGAGAGAGAGAGAGAGAGAGAGAGAGAGACAGAGAGAAAGGAACAAGAGTATAGGTAACCTCCCCAAATTAAAACACACAGAAACTGAAGTTAATATATCAGTTACTCAAACTAGCATAATAAGGTAGAAAATAGGCCTATTTGAAGGGACTTTGGGAAAAGAAAATGAAATTGTAATGTGAACTCAATTTTTCTCTCTTCTCACTCTTGCTTCCAGGAAAAAATGTTCTGGGGGTCTTGGCACGCTCCAACCAGGCAGAATTGCCTGGGAAACATTTCCATGGCAATACATATGACCAATATGTTCTGGCTTTGCTGGATCACCATGGAATCCCCACTACAAGGTGGAATCAGAAAACTGCAGTTATATTTCTGCGCATCATGGGAACATGGAAGGTACAGTGCCTTCCACCACTATGGCAACGTTATGTGACAACCTTGCAATATACTCAGAGTAGTCCCTTTTGTATTACTGTGAAGGGGATCTATTTCTCATCAGTCCCTTTTCTCTGTGGTTCTCCCTCACAAAAAGTGTAGATGTAATTTAATATTTACTCAAATCTTTAGGTTTCATAAGATGCTGCATAATAATTAAATTTTATTAGTTATTTCTTTTTGGCATTTACAAGTTACTTGTTGTTTTTATTTTCCTATCATAGCAACTGCACTTCATAAAAAAACTTTAAAAACATTTTCTTGTTTCATCTATTAATGTAAGAAAATCCAAATCAAAACCTGAAGACAAGTTTCATGTACCAGGCAAGTGCACTCACCAATAGCCAAAAGTACTCCAGAAGTTTCAAAATCGAAAGCCATGTTTTCGACAAGGCTTTCTCTAGTTACCATATATTTTTTCTATTTCATGGAAAACATTATTAAACCTATGGCCTGTTCCCACCCATTCTCTCTGTTCTCTCTTTCTCCCAGGTCTCTGCTCAGAACACTTCATTGAAGCAAAATTTATATTTTTTGGTGTGTGGGGGAACCAGGGGTTGAACTCAGAGGCACTCAGCCACTGAACCACATCCCCAGCCCTATTTTGTATTTTATTTAGAGATAGGGTCTCACTGAGTTGCTTAGTGCCTCACTTTTGCTAAGGCTGGCTTTGAACTCGTGATCCTCCTGCCTCAGCCTCCTGAGCCACTGCGATTACTCTTGTGCCACCACACCCAGCACAAAATTATTTTTTTCAAGGACTTTATACTTCCATACACACAGTGGTCAGTTTTAAATTTTACTTTCCCTCAGACTCAGTTGTATTTCAAATACACTGCCTTCCAATTCTTCTTGTCCAAATACCTCTTATTCACTTCTTCTTTGACTACAAATAAAAAAAATCCTTTATTCATAATTTATTAAATATGATCAGATATGAATAAAAACATAATGAATTAAATTAAAGGGAAGGTAAACAAATTGAAATCCATTACTCCTTATTTTTACCAATCATGATACGTCAGACTGCCCACATGTCTGTTACAAATCATCTGCTTCACATTGTGTTTTGTCTTGGGCCATATGAGTAGCTTCAATCTAGAAAATTCCTAATTCCTTTAGATAAAGAAAAATACGTCACTTTGTCCATACTCAAGCCAAAGCAAATGGACAGCTCCATTTGTATTTCATAGTGGGAATCTACATTTCCCCAGCAGAAAAAAACATCAATTTTTGTCCATGGTAATGTAATCTCCCACATACATAAATAAACAATAAAACACTAAAACTCCAGTGAAGATGGTCATTACAAATTTCCTTTCTAAAATGTAATAAGTAAAGAAATTTCTCTGCTTTTTAGGACCAATGGTGAATTATCTTCATTTCTGGGTAACCATTATGGACAAATGGCTGCCAACAAGTTACTCAAGAAATGGTTATTTTTGAATAACAAATTCAGGCAAGGATTATAAATGAATACTCAAAGGGGTAGGTCAAGGTGTTAAAGAAAATATGTGCCTAGCACCACAGCAAAATCTTGCACATCTTTATAAATTCACGGTGAAACACTCTACCTGTATATTGAAGAGGCTTGGAGATTAGCATCTTCATTCCCACCAGCACTGAAAATGGGAAGAGCAACATTTTGTATCTCCTGTGTTACAAAATGAAGAGACCACTTCCCATGAAATATACATGCAGCGAATGTTTATCCTGAATGTAATCAAGTTCCAGAATTCACCATTTCATTTATAGGAGCAAAGGTTTTTTGTTTGTTTTGTTTTGTTCTAGGATTGTGCGGTTTGAACTTGGGGCATGTGCATCGTCCAGAGAACTAAAGGGACATGGCAGACACCAAAAGAAACATTTAAATAAATCCATTGCTTGGGGGTATTTAAAGGAAAGCTGGAAAAGTATTTCCAAGGATTTAATGCTATTTAAAAACATTAATAAGTTAAGGGGATTTTCTATAGTAAAAGAGATAAGCATATATATAACTAAATATATTATAGAATCCTTGATTGCATCTTAATTAGATTTAAACAGTTCTAATACAATATTATAGGGAAAACTGAAATTTTGAGTATATATTTCATACTCGTAATATTGTGGGATTATTATTCATTTTCTTTTAATGGTACTGAGATCAGGCAGGTAAATATCCTGGTTATTAAAAGGCACATTGAAGTATTTATGGATGAAGTTTCATAACATTTATAACTAACTTTCAAGTGTTTCAAAAACTGTAAACAATGTGGCAATTTAATTCCTGAATTCAGATGGTGGGCATATAGATTTTCATTGTATTTTTATTACTTTTGTGTTTATTTAAACTTTTTCCCAATGAAAAGTGGAGAAAAACTGCAGTAAGATCTCATTTCTCCTCACATAACTTGCAATTTTGAAAATCTGATCTTACCCACTGGTAGTAAGAGTATGGCCACTCAACAGTTCTACACATAAATGGCTTGAGTATCACTTTCTTTGAAAAGTAATTTATCAAATTGCAGCAAAAACTGTAGTATCAGAACATCCATTTCTGCTTAATTTATAATATTAAACAATTAAAAATTACTAATTTCCTGTATATAATAGGATACTAAATGCTTATTAGCATTGAAAGGACTTTAAAATATTATTTTCTCCATTTCAACTGGACATACTTAGAGTGCCAGGCTGTTTCATGTACTAAGAGGGGTCTGGAACAATAATTGCTTCCAGGTTTGATTACTTTGGAGATCTGGGCATAGACTCTTCCTCGGGATGGTCCACTCAGGCTAAATACTCTCCATTCATCCTCCCCAGGTTCCTTTGTTCCCTCTCATGTAAGGACAAGCTCTTTTCTGATTGTGGTGTTGGCAAGAAACTTACCCTCTCTGACCCATATCACAAGTAGTGTGTATACCTAGAGAGAGAGAAATTTATAACTCGTCCAAACACAGAAACAGCCCTGACTCTGTTCTTTGCTTTCGGGGCCACTTGAAACTCTATGCCTTGACCTCCCATTCTAGGGGGATCTGGAAGGTCCCGCCAGCTTCTTTCTGCGTGCTTTCTGCTCTGCTACTTTTCTTCCTCCTCCTTTTCTAAGCCCTCCTGCCCAGATAAAAGTCCCATATCCCTCCCAACTTTTGTAGCAAGAGAATCCCATGATTTAGACTCAGTTGGGTTTCCAGGATGGGCCAGGGAGGATATAAATAGAAAGTTCTATTTTTGAATGGAATCCAAACTGCATTCTCCAATCCAGCTATAACAGGAAACCCTTATACTCTGAGAATGCTGAGCTCTTCTTCTGTTGTGCATTAGTGACATTGACACTATTTGATTCACAGTGTGCCCTGGTGTCATTTATTAGTTTGTAAGAAACTTAAGGAGAGGATGGACTGCCCTCACATTGAAGGGTCACAGAACACCGCCTCCTGGGATCCTCCCCTTTCCCTGCCGTCCTCTACCCTGAATATTAACAAGTTTCAGAACCTAGTATTTCATTGAGAGTCACACAATATTGAGAGAGTCATTTCTTTATTTTTTATTTTTAAAGTTTAACAATGTATTGTGAAGGTGGTATTTTGCTTCATCAGTGTGAAGGAAGCAATGGGAAAAAAGTGCTGTTAAGTATATTTTGGATAATATTTAGGCATAAATATTCACATTCAGAATTTTATCCACTTTTTCTTTGGGCTGATTTCTGTCCAAAGAGAAAAAAATGCAAGCCTGAAAATATAGAACCCTTGTAATATTGACATCAAATACTTACATAATCTAATTACGCTAACTGTGGAAACTTCAAAAAATACCAATGACCGATTTGGTTCCTTTTGTGGGAATGTAACTATATGTGGTTCCCTTTTATCCAGCTTGCTCTCTTCCATTTCATTTATTTGTGTTCAACTGTGGATCAAAAATATGAATGACAAATTTCAGAGATAAATGGTTCATAAATGTTATTAAATAACTTTTATTATTGTATTTGTCAAGGGTCTCTAGAGGAACAGAATCAACAGGGAGTATGATTATAAAAGGGAATTTAATAGATTGGCTTGCACAACCAGAAGCCGGATAGCCCACATGGCCATCTGCAGCTGGAGAGCTGGAAGAACCAGCAGCTCTGCAGTCCAAGACACAGAAGCCCCAGAACAAGAGGGATCAACAGTGCTACCCTAGTCCAAGACCAAGGCTTCTGGAAACTACCTGGAGAATCACAGGGAGAGTCCGCTTTGGAAGATGTAGAAGTGAGAGTTCGATATCCCCAGATGACCTAAGCAGCCATCAAGAACTCATTTAAGAAGAGTTCTGCTTGCATCTGCATCCGCTTCCTTGTTCTTCCAACTTTTATTCCATCCTATTGGGCGGTGCTACCCAAGCTTAGGGAGGGTCTCCACTTCTGTTCACTCTCCCACATGCCAATCATTCCTAGAAGCCTTCATGGACACACCCAGAAGCCTCTTAATCATCAGCATCTCTTAATCCAATCAAGTTGACAATTCAAATAAACCATTACAATTAAAGTATATTGTTAAAATTGCATTACACATCGTTTGCTAATGTTTACTGTGAGTAATTTATACAGTTTTTCCTAGGTGTGTATAGGTAGGAAAAAAGTGCAGTGTACGTAGAACTGGGTCCTATCCATGCTTTCAGACATCCCAGGAACACCCTGAACTTGAGTGCTGTGGGTCCAGGAAACTAATGTTCAGTGCATGAGAGCCACAGGAGATGAGAGGTTCCCCAACAGCAACACAGTGGAAGCATTTGTATCAGAACACATGATTCCAGGTTCCTGGGAATCGGCAAGTAATAGCACAGACAACACTAAATTGAAGGAAAGGCCCACAAAATCATAAATGTAGTGAAATCAATGGACACCTCTAGCACACCACAGGGACTTACCCTCTGTATTCCGGTGCTGACCTCATTTGCAGGTTGCTTGAATTTCTTTCTTTTAATTAATCTGAAGCTTCTTTAGATATTAATATTATTTTAATACTTTCTTAAGTCCACATTATATCTTTTGTGGAACAGCATAATGTGTAGTCAATGAAATATGTCTCTAACTTCAAATACCTATCAGAAGAACTTTTTATGCTTTACATGACTAAACTAATGCTGTAAATTCAATCAAACTTACTTTGCAAAACTATTCAAGTACTTAGAGTTGAAACGTTTTTTTTCTAGTATTGATCATTTCACAGTTGCCTACATTTGATTTTAGTAATATGCATGAAATTTTTAGAAGGTATACAAAATACTTATTTTAGTATCTAAAAAGGCCAGTTTATTACTCAAGTAATAGTATATTTATTTTCAATTTTTAACATGGTTTTAATGATTTTTGTCACTGCAGATTTTATTTACCAGTATCTTCACAGAAATAGGACAGACTAAGCATACCATGCATAGATTAATTTGAATGTCGTCAAACCACCTCCTTGTAAAATTACTTGCAGATCAATCCATCTAAAATGATATATGAATATATATTCTGAAAAGAATCTAGTTGATAAGGGATTATATTAGATGAAGTAAGTCAGGGAATGTTGTTTGTAAGATTTCCTTTGTTTCTGGAAGTTTCTATGTCAGTTTGAGAAACAACTCTCTGAATTTATGTCTTCCTTTATCTGCCATAGGAATATTTAAGTAATATGTGAATTTTCAAGATGACCCTAAGTGAGGCAGATCATCATTCAAACCATTCTTGCTACAGATTTAATGTCGAATTTAACTTGAAATCTTGACCTTTCTTTCATGACAGAAGTGTCTGTCTCTAAGCAAAATTCCACCTTTGCATATATAGCTTTAAATCTTTAAACTGTATTAAATATCTGATTTGGTGCCAAAGTATTCTCAAAAAATTTAGATGCAATATTGATAAATAGTGCAGGAGAGTCATTAATGTTTGAAAGAAAAAAACAAAACCTCTATAATATAAAAAAATTTTCAAGAATCAGCATAAATGACCTGGATGACCCCTCATGGTTTGTATCTACACTCTTGCAGCCTTATTTAAACTTCTCTCAGTAACTACACATGCTTCAACAAGATGAGGTGAGTCACTGACAAAGTGAAAACTGTCACTCTCAAAAGGGAGAGCTGGACCCTTCTCAGTGTGCTCCTATCCTGCTTCTGTTTCCATCAGAATCCTGGTGTTCCAAGAGAGACCAAAGATATTAGACACACTATTGCCAAGAAATTTTTGTTACTGATTCATCAGTTTTTTAAAACTCCATGGTATAAATTGTTTTTAAATTATCATTACATCTGTTAGACTTTCATATCATTCCTAACCTTGAACCCCTGTTGCAGCATATCAGCAGGGTGAGGCTGGGGTGAACCACTGGGCTCATTCCTGCCTACTACCTGCTCACCTGCCTGCCCACCTGCTTTCCCTGCCCCTCCTCCTCCTCTCTCCCTGTTGCTCTCATTCTTAACTTTTCCCCCTCGGACTCTACTTCCGATCAGACACTCTGAAGTACTTGAGAACTGATGAAAACAAGTTGAAGAAATAAATGGGGATAAAGTCCCTGTCTGTATTAGCCTAAAAATATAATATAATGAAGTCTGCAGACTTCATTAGGAATATTGGAATCAATGTCAGGAACCAGCAATACATTGCAGAGCATTTTGGACATATTTTAGTTCCCTGACTTTTTCCTTTATTAATGTTAAATGACTACATTTACAGCATTATCATTTTGGTTTTTGATTATCACACAGAATATATCTGATAAAGGTACTGGATTTACAAAAGAAAAACAGGAAACATTTCATAAGTAATACTGCAGTCTGTTTTTCCTTCTTTACAAATGAATTATTGAATTTTTAAGAAAATTAAACAACATAATGTATATAAATAGATTCGGGTTCAAATTGGCAGACTCATTAAATGTAATTACACTCCTTGTAAAAGGTCATATTGAAGTTGTAGAAAATACATAAAGAGGAACAGATAAATTTTAAAAATCAAGAAGCACAGAAAAATAAGAAAATACAAAAGGTTTGGAGACATTCCCAGAAGAAAGCAGATGGTAAATGATCCAATTATATTAATTAGTTTTTTACAATAAACACTATTTTTATAATCATAGTACTAAAATGCAATTTATCAAGTTTAATTTTTAGAGGTAATACAGAGAAAAATCTTTATGAAATTAATTTTAGATACAAAGTATTAATGTATTCTAAACATAAGAAGAGAAAATAATAATAAAGACAAAGAAGGAACATAATTGTTCAAATAATCCCCTCTTTTATATTTAAGAATCAATGTAATCTTTAACATTTATATAAATCAAGAAATGGATGCAAAAATTCATATATAAATATGTATAGATATACTAAAGAAAAACAAATACCAATAAAATTAGGAAGTATATACTAATAAAATAAAGTGCGAACAAACAAAAAAGTGGGGCATCAATATCACACTGATTAAAAGAAACCTGAATTTCATATTTGCACTTATAAATACTTAATGGTGTGAATAATACGTCACCTATTCTTTGTTTCTTGAGGCTTTTGTACATTGGAAGAATATAGCAAAATATTCAGCAAAATGACTCCCCTTTAATATTTACTAACATTTAGATTTGGGTTGCATTTTTGGTAGAATTATGACAGAAATGTCATAATGCCATTATTTCAGGAATCAATAATGTCAGATGGGCGCACAGTTCGTTTCAATATCAGTGATGTGAATTTTAATCACACAATTAGAGTGCTACTTGTCAGGTACAAGGAAAATGTTACTAATTGCAAAAGATAAATCCAAAATGTGAAGTAACTAACTGGTAGCAACCCGAATCCCAAGCAAATTCATATGCTGAAATTATGGAAGGACATTAAAGCAACTATAACAGCATGTTCCCTCCTGTAAGAGTAAATGGTCTTGAAATAAATGAAAATACAGATATTTTCAATAGATAAATTACAATACACAAATGGTAGCTTTCGAACTAAAAAGTAAAATATCCTCAAAAAATTTAATGTCAGTAATCATCTACATCGAACTGAAGATCACAGTTAAATGAGTCAGTGAACTTAAAGAAGGATAAATGTGAATTATCAAAGTGGAAAATCAAAGAGAAAGATGCATAAAATAATGCATGAATGAAACTTTGACAGCCAAGCAACCAATGTAAAATTCATTCATTCATGACTTTAGAACCATAGATAAAGAGGCAAATGAGATTGAGGCAGAAAACAAAGGAAAATAAAATTTGATCAAAATTTGGCTGCACAGTAACCATGTTTGGTTAAAAACTGGTGGTGCACACCTGTAATCCCAGCAACTCTGGAGGCTGAGGCAGGAGGATTGCATGTTCAAAGCCAGTCTCAGCAACTTAGCAAGACCCTGTCTCAAAAAAATAAAATATAAAATAATAATAATAATAAATAAAAAAGAGCTGAGGATGTGGTTGAGTGATAACTATCACAAGGGTTCAATCTCCAATACCAAAAACAAAACAAAATAAAACAAAACAAAACAAAATAAAAAAGCCCCATATATTTTAAAGAAGATGAGAGAGTGCCAAATAAGATGAATTAAAAGATCCCAGGTATGTGCCTAACATAATAAAGTTGATCTTTTAGAAAAAGAAAAAGAAACCTTAAAAACACCCAGCAATACATTGTAAATAAGGCAATAATAATATGCAACCCTGAAATTTTTCATCAGATGCTGTGAAGGCTCAAAGTGTATAATAACATTTTTAAACTATTAATATATGAATTTTCTAATCCAGAATTCTATATGCAGAAAAATAAATCCATGGGTTAGGATAGTAAAAGAAAAATGTTCTTTAGTGAAGGAAAACCTTCAAATTTTTGCTAGCAGACTTGCTTTCGAGGAAATGCTAAATGCTACCATATAGAAAACAGAACATCAAGAATGACAGGAATCCACAAGAAATTATTTTTTAAGTAAGTATGGGTAAGAAAAGAAAATCAATAAATAAAATAGAGTTACATTAAATAAAAGAATGAAGAGAATGGTAAATGCCAAGACAAATGCAGCAGACATTCTCCAGAAATGCATCTTTTAAAATATACATATCATTTGAAATTATAGGTATAGCCACTGAATGGAGGAAAGTTTGAGAGGCATGCCAGTGTAATCTTTTTGACAACTGTGATATAAAATGACTAGTAAAATAAAATGTTGTTAACCATGTATAGTTTATGTTAAGTGACAAAGCATTGATTCTGTGAGAAGACTATATGCATTTTAACCCTAGGACTTCTACTAAAGGTACTGTAGAGAGGTACTACTAAGAGGTCATTCATTAGACACATTATTGAATTACTCAAAATATCCATATAATCAAAGTCAGGCCAGACCGGGGAACAAGACATATAGAGATACAAGTAGAAAAAAAAAAAATCCAGCATATTTGTATTTCTTTTTTTTTTTTTTTTGGAACCAGGGATTGAACTCAGGGACACTTGGCCACTGAGCCACATCCCCAGCCCTATTTTGTATTTTATTTAGAGACAGGGTCTCACTGAGTTGCTTAGGGCCTCGCTACGTTGCTGAGGCTGGCTTTGAACTCGCGATCCTCCTGACTCAGCCTCCCAAGTTGCTTGGATTACAGGCGTGCACCACCACGCCCGGCTCTGTATTTCTTTTTTAAAAATATTTTTAGTTGTAGATAGACATAATACCTTTATTTAATTCATTTTTTATGTGGTGCTGAGAATCAAACCAGTGCCTCACATGTGCTAGGCAAGCGCTCTACCACTGAGTCACAATTCCAGCCCATATTTTTATTTCTTTAAGTACAAATGATATCATATAACTTTTCTATGTATGTGAATACACCACAGTGAATCTTAACATCACATACATCCACAAGACCAGAGTAAAATTAGAATAATATATATTCCATGCTTGTATAAACATATCAAAATAGATTCTACTATCATATGTAACTAAAAAAAAGTACACTTTTGCATTACTGGTGGAGTTGCAAATTGTTTCAGTCATTCTGGAAAGCAGTATGGAGAATCCTCAGAAAACTTGGAATGGACCCACCTTTTGACCCAGTTATATCCCACTCCCGTTATACCCAAAGGACTTAAAATTAGCATACTACAGTAATGCAGCCACATCAATGTTTATAGAAGGTCAAGTCAACAATGGCTAGATTGTGGAACCAACCTATATGCCCTTCAACAGATGAATGGATAAAGAAACTGTGGTATATATACACAATGGAATATTACTCAGACATAAAGAAGAATAATATTATGGCATTTGAAGATAAATGGATGGAATTGGAGAATATCATGCTAAGTGAAACAAGTCAATCCCAAAACAACAGAGGCTAAATATTTTCCCTAACATGTGCATGATGATACATAACGGAGTTGGGGCAGTGGGGGTTGAGTGAAGAATGGAGGAACTTTAGATTATGTAGAGGCAAATAAAGGGGGTATGAAAAATGGTGGAATGAGACAGACATCATTACCCTATGTACATGTATGATTACATGGATGGTATAAATCTACATCATGTGCAACCATAGAAATGAAAATATGTAGCCATTTGTGTACAGACTCAAAATGCAGTCTGTAAAAATTTTTTAAAAATTAAAAAAACATTGTTATAATGTTTCCCTGTTCTGTGCAGATGTTGTATCTATGCTTAATCTAATATCTACACTGGTAATTTCCATCCCTGATTTTTTAATAGGCCATGACATCTTCAATTATCTCAAGATACAGTGAAAATTTATCAAAGATTCTTGAAAAAGATTAAAATGTCATACCTGCTAATTATAAAAATAAATGCTGGTAAGAGATAAAAAAAAAACTAAAAAGTACAGATGATCTAAAACTTTAAATAAAATAAGTGAGATAGGATTTAGAAATTAAAAACATGACATTCACTTTATTCACAATGATAAAATTATGCTAAAGTACTAATATAAAATAAACTATATTTTAACATTAAAGTACATTATAGAAACCAAGGCATATTCCTAGGTCATACCACAATGGTAAATGTGTGAAGTAGTCAAAAGGACAAACTTACAAACATCTATGCCCTTAATAACTTGACTTAAAACATATATACACAAAAACTTTATAGAACTATAGAAGAAATAGACAAATTTACAATTAACAAATACCACTTTCTCAATAACTGATAAGTTGAAAATCAGTAAAGATATAGTAAACTTGGGTAACATTATCAATCACCTTGACCTTATTGATAGTTTTAGATATTTAGTGAACACTACATGGCAAACATACATTCAAGTATACATGAAAAATTTCCCAATATAGATCATACTTTGAAACATAAAATAAGTCTCAGTAAATTTAAAATTTTAAAATCATACAAACTGAGTTATGGGACAGCAATAGAATTACAATAAAATTTGGCAAAAGAAGATCTCTGGATAATCTGCAAAATTTTCTAAAATTAACAAACTTCACAATCAAAGATAAATTAAAAAAAAGAAATATTGAAGGAAACTAAAAATAATTTCGGGCTGAGCAAAAATGAAAATATACAAAACTTTGTGGGATATAGTTAATCAGTGATTGGGATAAAATAATAGCATTCAGTCTTTCTAGGAAGAAAAGTCTTCAATCACTAATCCAAGTTAGGAGTTAAAAAATATTACTGTGAAGGGCTCAATAATAATTCTTCTTGAATCCTATAGTTTCGGTCACAACTATTCAGCTCTGTCATTATAATATAAAAGACAGACAATGCATAAGTGAATGGGCATGATTATCAATAAAACTTTATTAAACAAATCAGAGAGCAGGGTGGATTTGGGCATGGTTTGCTGATCACTGAGTAAAGGGTTGCCCAAAATGGCTGTGGTTAGGCTCCCTAGCTGAGACTTCTGGCAGGCTGTTTTCAGTGTGTACTCAAGGTCATAAATACTGATTTAGCATATGGAGTCAAGACCATAAACACCTGCTGTGGGTGCTTGCCCAAAGATGTAACCTATTGGCAGTGTGCCCTCTTTGTCTGGCCTGAATGTGAAAATGATCTGTGGAAACGAATCAGGGAGCTAATGGAACTGGCTGTGGGTGGAAAGTGGAGCAGGAGCCTGGCTAAAGGCTATTGCCACCTCCATATAAAACATATCTACATATCTACTATCCCAACTGCATCTTGCATCTTCTTCCATTGCCTGGGATCCTGAATCTCTTTTCCTGGATCTGAGTCTCCACCCTGACACGGACCTATGTGCTTCTGCCCTAAAGACCTGTGCAGGCCAAAAGCAGACCAAAGATAGGACATAAAAAAAATGTTAATTAAATTGAATGAAAAATAAACAATAGAAAATGATTCTTTGGTTCTTTGAAAATAATTTTAAAAAAAGATTAAACTACAGCTGGACAATCATGAAACAAAGAGATAATATACTAAAGGTCACCATCAAGAATGCAAGATATTGTATTATTATAGACCTTACAGACATTAATAAAATGATGAGTAAATACAAAGAAAAGCCTCATGCCTAGAAACGTTAGAAATTAGACAAAAAGAATGTAGCATGAAGTGGTGTCCTACAAACTAACTGAATGATCAAGTAGGTCGAATGTTGGAAACTTACCTTTGAATTAGAAATGTAGAGGACAATTTGAACATGTAAAACCAAAGTTCAAGGGATAGTGCAAATATTTTCTGACTATATTCAAGATTCAAGACCTAATACAAAATAGATCACAGGAAAAAAAATAGTGTGGACTACTTTTAAAAATTGTTTTCCAGAAAAGAATAACATAGAAATAAAACTGTGTGACCTGAATATGGCCCGATATTTTAAAAAGCATAAGTGTAACCCAACTCTTAGAACCTCCGGGGACAGTATCTAGCCATCTCAAGACTGGTCCTTGTCCTGGTGTGTGAATCTCTATGCTCCCTGTTAAGATTGTGCCCTACCACTGAATTCCTGAAACTGAGATCAACCAGTGGAAAGCACAGCCAGGAATGAGAGGTGGGAGGAGGTGCAGACATTACGTTATTTATTTCCCTAGCTCAGCAGCCCATCCCAGGTCTCATATTAGCAGGGCGGCATTCCTTAACTAAGTCCATAACTCGGATGGATTCACCTATAGATCTCTCATCAAGTTGAGACAAATTTTACCTCTGGCCACCAGACACCTGGGAAGAGTAAAAGCTTCTCACTGTAACTTCTTGTTGATTTTGTTTTTGTTTTCAGTTTTGGGTGTTTTTTTGTTTTTGTTTTTGTTTTTTTTCTTTCTTTGATCTCTAAGTTGTAGGTCTTTGTAAATAATTCCTTCATTAAAATGTTCTGAATTATTCTATTTGAAAACATTTGGGAGTCATATTCTAACCAACTCAATCTCATTCTTTTCCTTTTTTATTATTATTCAGAGGTAATTACAAGCAAAAATGATTTGACTATCTAAAAATGTTTTCATTGCTTTATTTCTCAAATGTATAAAATCAATTCACTTATTTTTATACGCTGAAATCATATAAAGTTTCAAAGTTGTATATTTCTTCACAATACAGTTTGCCAAAGAAATGTTCTCAGCAAGATACATGCAAGCAATTTATTAAACAATTAAGCACTCGAAACTCAAAATGTTTTTGACACTGTACTAGAATTGAGGAGTATATCAGAGATTGATCTCCAGCTAATATGTCTAATTGAGACTTGGAACTTTATAATCCATTTCTTTGTGACAAAATTAATTTCATGTAAAATGACACAACTTAAATATTATTTTGGATTTTGATTCCTTTCAAAATTTTGTGAGAGCCATTCACAGGCCCTGTCAAAATCTTATTTCTTTCAGTCGCTAAAATGGAGTTTCTGAATGGCTCAGATGTTGCCCATCATGAGTATCCAATGCTGTACAGCACTTACATCTGTCTCCTCCCAAGTAGCAAAAGCATTTTCAGAAATAAGAAAATAATAATAATTAATGACAGTATATTCAAAATTTTTGAGTGTATGCTAAAAGTACCAAAAAAAAAAAAAAACCCAAACAACAGTATTTTCATAACTAAATATCCAGAGGTTGGAGGTAGACCTTCTGTTCCCAGCTTTGCCCCAGAGCATTCAGACCACCTTGACTTCACCTTCCATCTGTGATTTGGTTTCTTCTCTACAAAGTGGAAACTATTAGGTCCAAAACTTAACCTCTCTGCAGCCACCTTAATCCATACAGTCATCTTATAAAATAAGCTTCGCTTTCCCACCCTAGAGGGGCACTTACAGAGGAAACCGAACTAAAATATAACTTCCCCTCCCGCCACCTGTTAACCAAGCTAACTGAAACATCTCCTTATCTGTCCCACGGGCCACCACAAGCTTCTGTGCAAGCAGCTCATAGGACCTTACGTGAGCAGTCCAAACCCTAACCCATAACACACCCTGGAGTTAAGTCCTGCCCGCCTCGCTCACTTTCCTTTGTCAGATCTTAGCTGACAAATAAAGCTTCCTAACTGTGGAATTCTTTGCCTGGTTTCTGTGTTGCTTGTGTGTGTTTTACTTTCCTTTCAGAAACAGTAGCAGCAACTAAGTAATAAAGTTGCACAAATAGAATAGATTTACATTAGTCCAGCATTTAGCAGGCCACCTACGACAATCCAAGAGCTAAATAAACACCCATGGTCACCACGCAGGAGATTTAAGGTGTGTGTTCTCAGAAGAGCTGTACTAATGGCAGCTGTAGTGGAATCAAAAACAGCAATCGTATATTATATTTTTGTAGGCAACTCTGTCCATTTCGAAGTATTGATTCTGGGGTGTGTGTGTGTGTGTGTGTTTGTGTGGGGTGTGTGTGTGTGTGTGTGTGGTGTATGGCGGGTGAAGCTCAGAACTCATACCACTCAATTAAGAATTAAGGATTTTTCATGCCATGTATACGGGATGCTTCTTGTCAAAAGACACTGTTCCTGCCTTTCAGGGAATCAAAATAACATAAAAGGCAAAACAAACGCACAGGTGCCTTTATATACACACACGTGTTTTATACTATATATAACACGGTTCCAAGATATGTTAATACCATATATTCTAATCAAAGACTAAACTTAAAACATTCTGTCACCCAGTATGAAAAAAAAAATTTTTAAGTAGGAAATCTGCTAGTTATTAAGTAACAAATATAGTTCTTTGATAATTAAAAATTAAATATTTGGGTTAAAACAACCTTTCTCAGAGAAGTGAATTTTAGGTACATTTGAAAATATTATATTGGACCTTATGCTAAATACTCATTAAAAACAAAATTTAGAGCAATGTCACATGGTTTATTATGAGGAACAGATATTCTCTCTTATGCAACTGGTTCGTTTGTATCTCTGGACACTGGGAATCCTGTAACTAGTAGAAGTCTCACTGTTTTCTGCTGTTTAGATAATCAGAATTATGTTTCAACTTTTCTCTCTAGTAATTCCTAAGCATGTTACTACATAGACAAGCATCTGGTAGACATACCTGTGCTATCCAGGAACTTTTTAGTTTTCCAACATTATTTCTCTTAGCTAGCTTCATCTAGTGTTGTTCTTTTAAATATTTTTTGTAGTTGTAGATGGACACAGTATCTTTCTTTCTTTCTTTCTTTCTTTCTTTCTTTCTTTCTTTCTTTCTTTCTTTCTTTCTTTCTTTCTATTTTTGTGTGGTGCTGAGGATCAAACCCAGTGCCTTACACATGCAAGGCAAGTCGTCTACCACTGAGTTACAGCCATAGTCCTCTGGTGTTGTTTAAAAATATCTTTTATAAAATTACTTTATATATTGTCTATAACAAATTATAGCAAAACATAGTGGCCTAAAGCGACAAGCATTACCTCACAGGTTCTGTGCTGGAACTCCAGGTCTTTATCAGTTAGGAGGGCTGTAGTGAAGGTGGCAGTCACCTCCAGTATTACAAATCTCAAGTTTAGGTGAGTCTGCTTCCAATCTCAGGCACATGGTTCTTGGAAATATCTGGTTCCTCCCATTTAGTTGGACCAAGGGTCCCACTTTCTGGTTCACTGTTGTTTGGGGGCCTCACCTGGTCACCTGCCTTTGGGAAAGGAGTGTGTCCTGAGGGCATCTTCTAATATGGCGTCTGGCTTCATCAGTTAAACCAAGGAGAAGGTAAGAGAGGAAAAAATCAAGCAAGATGAATACTTCAGTCTTTTTTTAACAAAGTCATGGAAACTGTAGCTTATCACTTTTGCCACATTTTATTTCTTAAAAACAATATACTTGGCTGAGTCCAGACTTCAGCAGGAAGAACGACGTGAGAACTTGAATTCCAGGAAATGAAGGTCACCACAACAATTGCAGCTGCTTCTTTCATATTAGAGATTATTTTCTCCCTTAAGTGCCTTTAATCGAGTGCACAAATAGTACATATGTGTTAAAGTTTAAAAGTCCATTTTGTAAGGATCTTTCTAAGTAATAATAAATAAATAATAAACAAGAAGTGGCACTGAACATTCTGATAAAAATTTCTGTATAGAATTATCTAGACCACAATAATACTGTGTTGTAGCATTATTTCATGAGTGACAAAGTAATTTTAATTGTGCATTAGACTGAGGATACCTAGGAATATCTGCATATTAAGTAGGATCTGATACCTTTTTGTTGCTTTTGTTGTTGTAGAAGGACAGCATGCCCTTATTTTATTTGCTTATTTTTCTGTGTGGTGGTAAGGATTGAACCCAGTGCCTCACACGTGCTAGGCAAGCACTCTGCCACTGAACCACAGTCCCATCTTGGGAAGTTATCCATGAATCATAGAAAATACATGAAGCAGAATTTTCTTAAAATCAGGGTGAACAGGAAATTAATGAAACAGTGAAATTAGTTAAAATTCAGGGGGCTGTAACACTGTAATTATAACAAATTATTTGAGAATCTAGAAAGCTTTGGTTTTATATAGTCTAGAGATCTGATAATAGCATAAAATAACCTGAGAAATAGAGTAAAAGTCTCATATTATGATATTGGAGTTTAGATAGTCTCCTAAGAGTGATAGTTGGCATTAGAATATTTTTCTTAATCTTTTATGGACTGAGAAATAAAGATTATGGAAAATAAAACTTTTGTCATGAAATCTTTTCACTCTTGAGCTGATTTGTGGAATATTACTTCTAATGCATGATGTTATATAGATTTTTGTACCATTTTAACAAGCATTAGATTGGAAAATCTATGGGGATATGGCTTCATGTACTGCAATCTCTCTCTCAACCTCTCCTTTCTCATACACACATCACATTTCTCGACACCATATCTTCATTTAGAAAGGTGCAATACAGGAATTAAATGTCTGATTTAAAAATGTTTTACCATAATAATATCATGTGTTCAACTAAAAATTAATTTACTGTGTTTGCTAGCACATTAGGTTTTAGAGACACATTTGGAGTTAATGATGAATAATAATGGAAAACTGTTTTTATTATGAACCTTATTATACCTTAATTTCAGGTTTAGGTAGGCAAGAGAAATTCACTGAAAACTAATATTACTGATATAAGGAAGGAAAAATAATGACCAAATACTACATGGGCTAGGATTTTATTTGTGCTTATAAAAAAATATTAATTAATTGTAGTCTCAGGTGTGCCAAGATATATTTATTGAGGGACATAGTTCTCTTGAAAATTTTAGAACAGACAGGCACAATCTGTGTAGTCACAATGAAGTAGGAAAGAAAATGGGGCAAGTAGGGCTATAATGAAAGAGCCCTTAGGGAAATTTTTCGTATATTTTCAATGGATTATTAGGGTCACTTCCCAACTCTGTCTGCTCTGGGCCTCATCATGGTTACCACATGACCTTTGCAGGCAGGAACAGAGGTGTCACCAGCAATTCAATTTTAGCAAACTAACCTCATGTGATAGGAATGACAGAAAAGAGGTCTTTATTCAAAATTATCTCTCGGAAGAGTCGATTCCATTCTAGATGTATATGGTAGAACAGAGCAGTAAGGAGTAAATGCATACGGAAGAAGTAAATGGAAATGAGACACAACTGGCAAACACATTCATAACTTATCTCAGTTGTAATAACATAATTAAGGAAGAGAACATTTATTTAAAGCCAAGCCACTTGGTAGAAAAGTAGATCCCATTAGAGCATGAAGACATTCTTCTATTCTTCAGTATCATTCAGCTGCTGCTTAGTGCCTTATCCACTGTAGGAGCTGCATAAATATTTCTAATATGAAAATGAAAAGCTGAGTAAAGGAGAAAACTAGCATATTCAAACAAAGGTACCAAATGAAACTAAATCTATTTTATTTTATTTCTGGAGGAAGTGTTTTATCATGAAATAAAAAATAGAATAAAATATTCAGTAATTAATAAATAATATAAAGGCAAATGGAGAGAAATAAAATCTTTTATGCTTTGTACCTATGGGGACGATTTAGGAATTTAAAGTATGCATGCAATATCACTAGATTAAAATGAAGGAAGGAGAGAAAAAGAAATATTGAAAATTGCCTGGAAAGAAATTGAGTAACTCCTATACTGCTGGTGGGACTACAAAATGGTACAGCCAGCCTGGAAAACAATTGCACAGTTTCTTTTAAAGCCAATCATGCAATTACAATATGACCCAGAATGTTCTCTAGAGCGTTTAACACAGAGAAAGGAAAATTTACGTTGAAACAAAAAGTTCCACACAAGTACTCAGTACATCATGATTCATAATAGTCACAGTCTGATATAATCCAGACACAGTGGGGTATGTTTTTGCCTTGGAATGCTCCTCAGCATTCAAAGATAGCACATTGTTAAGGCACAATGCAATGTCATGGAACGGGTTCCAGGAAAAAAGCTAATAGTAAATAAAATGAAATTCACTTATAAAAATGCTCTTAAGATGACAAATTATGGACACAAAGCACGTACTAGTTATTCCCAGGGGCTAGAGATGGGAAATAAATGGAGGGAGGTAGATGTGGTAGAAAAGTGAGAGGAGGGGTCATGGTGGTGCTGGATCCGTTGCACCTCAACTGTGCTGGTGGAGATCCAAATCCGCACATGTTTTAAAATTACGTAGAACCAAATGCACAGATGTGCAAGTAAATCAGGACGTGTAATACTGGGGTACGCTAAATGAGATCAGCGGATTTGATCTGTGCCAATAACCTGGTTGTGGTTTGGTAAGCTGCTACCTTTGGAAAAAAATTCATAAGAATACATTGAATTTCTGTAAATTATTTTGTTTAACTGCAGGAAACTCCCATTATTATAATAAAGCACAAAAACCTACTTTGAATAATAACTTACATTTTAAATAGTAAAGTTTAATGCACATTGAATATATGGTAATATTTTTGAATAGTGCCCCTTACGGTCAGAGAGACAAAAATATTTCCTGTCATCTCTTCCATTCAACTTACAATTGGTTGTTTTAGCCACAGCATAAGAAAATAAAAACAAGTGAAATTCACTGAAGTGAAAAAATAAAGACCAATGTTCCCAGATGTTATGATAGTAGCCATAAATATGACTTGTGTTTACACAGGCAGATCATTAAAATTAATAGTTAAGCAAGTTCAACAAACACAAGTTTAACATACAAAGATCAAATAGCTTTCATGTACCTGCAAGAAACAATTAAAATATATGATTAAAAACAGTAGCGGTAGTACCAAAGTTCATCATGAAAAAAATAACAAAATTTCTACAAAATAATTAATGCACAATATTTTTAATTTATTAATTTATAATATTTAAGTTAATAGTATAAGGTGATGATCTCTAAATTGGGGTACCGATTTAATGTGATCCTAATGATGTGAGGTTCTCATCATTATCACTCACCATTTTTTTTTCAAAGTGATAATTTTAATCCAAAATTAATTTGGAGCAGCAAAGCACCAAGAACAACAAAGGAATTCCTGAAAGGAGAGTGAGGAGGAAAAGTCATTTTGGTTGCATATATAACACCTTATTATAAAGCTAGAAATATTTAAATCTGTGAAAATGGTAACAAAAAAAATGCAAGAAGAAAAAGTAAAAAGAATAGAGAGTGAGAATAACAGACCCATTCATTTGTGGATGATGGAGATAAACAGCGTCTGCAAAGCCGTGGGACCAGATGAACTCTTCATTAAATATTGATGGGTTAATTAGTTATACAGATTTTTAAAATTAAAACCAGATTCTTAGTTGATGCAAAATAAATTTCACATGACTTAATGACCAACACTGATCCAATGAAGTGCACTGAATATAAATACTTCTATTTCATCAAAAGACTCATAAAAATAGAGTGAACATCAAAGACCCTGCATCTGAAAAGATATTTGAAACACATGTAGCAGTCACCGAATCAGATCTGGGAAACATGGAGCACGCTGAACATAAGAAAGGCAAAGACAAAGGATCAGGCAAAGCATTTCAACAGAAATAGAAGGTTCAAGAAAGATGAAAAAAATGATCAATTTGATGGCATACAAAAATGCAAATAAAAATATTCTGGATAAGTTTGCATACCCATCACATTGATTGTCAAGGCCTTGAAGACAAGGAAGTTCTACACAGAGCTAGTGGAAGGACAGATGGCTACAGTTTAGGAAATGGTTAGACTGGTCTCCCAGTAGAGGATGAACAGACTCTGCTTCATAGCTTCTGTTTTAAGTATGCATTCTGTAGATATTCTTTAATATACTATTCACTAGGTGGCTTCTATTGCTTTAATACTCACACATATATGAAAGTACTCCCTGACTTTGGCATATTTTAGACTTTGAACAATGTCTCCCAGTGAAATTTTGGATGCAACCATGTCACACTTTTCTTCCATAGAATGAAAATTCTTTTGTAGAATGAGAATAGATTTTTTAAGCATTTTAAAAATGAGTGTATACAGAAGACGAGTATGGGCAATGAGAATAGATTTTCTTGAAATTATACTGTGCCTGTGAAACATTTCAAAGTTATTCATTGATCCAAAGGTTTCCTCTATAAAGATCACTGTTGGACTGTAATCCTCTGGCTTTTTAAAGGTCTCTTTCCTTCTCCACCAATGTGGAGTGTTTTACCTGATACTTAGGTCGGAACCAGTGATCCAGGTGGGCCACAGGGTTAGAACCCATCCATCACAGGTGTGTGCGCACTGGAACAACTTTCTCTCCTCCTCCCAGACCCAGCAAGGAGGAGTCCCTCATTGTCTGTGAGCCTTCTTTAAATCTAAACACTTTCATTTGTGAACTACCCCAAACTCAAGATTGGGATTGGAGAGATACAAGAAGGAAAACTATTGTTAGACCATGTATTTTACCCTCAAATCCAGTTGGTTTCTAAAACCTTGCTGTATTTTGCAAGATTTGCAAGATTGCACTTTGATTTCCATCTGTGAGGTTTCCCAGTCTCTCAATGATGTTTGAATTCAGAAATGAAAGCTGGTGCTATGGATCTGTTTCCTCTAAAATCAACATTTTATCCTTAGATAGTATCAATTTGATGTATGCCTATTTTCCCCCAAAGAAAGCACCTTGTCATTAATTTAAAAAAAAAAATTTAAAAACTCTTTTGCTCACTTCTGTTATTTTTGCTTCAAATTATGTCGGCAGAACCTATAACCTCTCCTTGTTCCCACTCTTCAAAGCTCACCCGCCTGGCTAGAAAGTTTGTTCCTGAGAAGAAAATGCAAGTACACATCAAAACTGTTGAATTGAAAGACCCATAGAAATCCACAATGACTAGTTTTTAGTCTCCTTACTCATATTTTTTTTTCATCTTTCTTATTCTGCCACTCTGTATTTATCCAGAAGTTATAATCATTAGTATCCAATTGTTTTAAATTTCCATGGTGGTCACAACCAAAGTTGTTTCATATTTAAAAAGAAACTTTATCATTGCATTTTTTTAACAAATCTGACATAACATATATGTCCTCTCTGCCCTGTGAAACCTTGGTAGATTGGTCTAAAACTGCCTCTTATAGAAAATTTTGACAGTCCTGGATATCTCTGAATTTATAGGGAATCTTGCTCTTGGAGTACCTTCTACCCTCAGGACTCCACAGCCACATACATTGTTTTATTTTGTGGCACATCATCCCAAAGGGGGAATAGAAAAAGTTTCTTCTTGTCTCTAGTGTCAATTAGCACATATCTAGGCAGATAAATAGAGGGTGGATGGTTCCCCTGTCACGAGTTACTTTCATTTAAATTAAGAATTCCAGAGAGGACAAAGAAGTGTTTATATTACAACAACTCAAGCATGACTTTCTCAGAACATCTTTTGATTTTCGTAGTTTGGTAAGGGTCACCATTGCTATAAATTCCCAGGGCCCTCTTTCTATCTCGCTATGGACATCACAGATTTTGCTATGAGTTTTCTTTTTCTTTCTTTCTTTTTTTTTTTTTTTTTCTGGTCATTCTCCATTGTAAAAGTGAAGAGCAAAATGATTTCATTTGTCTCCTGTGGCAACTTCTCACCACAGCTGGCACCAGATCTTGGGGTGGAGGAGTTACCAGCACCCACATTCACATTTCACCTCCTGTCACTTCACCCCTACAAACCAACCAACAAACAAAAAGGTCACTGGTTGTGAAGGAAGTATCACGCACCTCACTCCACATTGCTGGAGAAGAAAAGAGATCCATAAAAAGTCAGAGAATTACAGTAGAAAAGTGATCTTTATGGAGGAAAATACCCTTTGGATAGATGGATAGAATTTTATCTGTTGCACAATTAGACTTTTTAGCAGAAATCCAAAAGGATATATAGTCAAAAGTGAATGTTTTCCTTCCCAGGCTGGCTCTTTCCAATACATTTTCCTATGCAGAGTCTAATAATGTGTGGAGTTGCATAGTTATTCCATGCATGTAAAAGCATTGTGCAACATTTTGCTTCAAATTTGCATCTTAGACGTGAATTTATACCAGCATTTACAATCTCAGTTTCCAACACTGCAGAGTATTATCTCATTTAATGAAACAACAGCAAAGGTTGACCATCATCCTGACTCTCTTACCACCAAGGCTCTTTCTACCTTACTGTTATCGTTTGGCAAAATTCTCACTTTGTGTGTGTGTATCTGTAGAGTTGGGGAGGGGAGGGTTGTCAGGGGATGATGGTCTAAGGAGGTATCATAGGACCAGAATGCTCCTTCCAAACACAACACTCAGTATCCATGAATGTGATTGATATCCGTGGGAGAGAGCCTATCTCTGCTCACTTCTCTGCAAGTCTTACCATTCCAAAGAGTCCTCCACTCACCTCCACTCATCTGAAGTCAGGACTTCAGCTTTCAGGTTCTGGGCTCTTTCCATCAAATCTCCACTAATTCAAAAGATAATACCTGGATGGACTAAGAAGGGAATGAAGGAGATGAGTTCTACTCTGCACCAAACAAATACTTTGTATAATTTAATCCTTACCACACTTAATAACAGATCCATTTACTGCAGATAATTAGGTAGTCAAACTTAAAGAGCTTAAGAAATTTCCTCCAAATCTTTACACATGTTCCTTTTGTTACATTATACTGTTTTCTTTAAAAAGAAAAGAAAATGTTCTCTGAAAGTCTCAGCTGGGTGTGGTGGCACATGCTTATAATCCCAGCAACAAGGGAGGCTGAGGCAGGAAGATCATGAGTTCAAAGGCAGCCTCAGCAATTTAGTGAGGCCCTAACCAACTTAGCTAGAAGCTGTCTCAAAAACTAAAAAATACAATTACAGAAAGGGCTGGTGATGTTACTCAATGGTTAGCATCCCTGGGTTCAATCCCTGTTACAGCAAAGAAAAGTTAGAGCTAAAAATATCTGAGATTGTTGCACTGTGCTCTTTCTTTCTGTTAATCCAATACCGATCTCATAATTGATGAGATTATTGGAATGAACTGCACAGATGCCTTTAAAGGATGCTCCTGATTACAAGACTGAGAAATCGACACTCATAAATTTGCTCCTCTGATTTGGTTTGTCCCAAGAAACAAGGCTTAATGATGGGTTTTATTTCTAAAATTTGTCAGGGAATGAAACTAGTTAATTTTATAAACAGTGAAGCTGTGAGATATGAGGTGGCATCTGTCTGTGGTCACATGGTGTTTCCTTTGATTCCACAATGCTGGGGAACCAAGTAACCATGGATCTCATGAGATAAATTCCATAGAAACAGGAGGCTGCATTAAACAGCCCAAGGTAAAGCAGACTGAATGGATGCCAAGCCTGAGAAAGGCCCCTCCCACTCTCCTCAGGGCCCTGTGGAAGGAGCAAGATGAAAGGACTAGCAAAGGTTTACTTCAGGTGAACAAGTTTATTCTCACCTGCCCATATTTACTTTTTATTTTCTGTTGATAAGCTTTAGTTTTAGTAGATGAAGCAAAAACAAAAGCAGTAACTTGTGGCAATTGTTTGGTAGTATTTAAACACTCAGTAGTTTTAAGAATGAATTTCTATGTAAAATGCAATAAGTGAAATAAAGGAAGAAACAAAAACAAAATAAATTTTCCATAATGGGAATTAAAATAAATAATCATTGTAGAGGCAAAATAATGAAAACGTGAAAAGGTCATTCCTATCAAAATTCTATCATTATGACCTATTTTCAATGTCATTGCAATTAAATTTTCAGTTAAGATGACATAAAGTGTGATACAGCATCCTCTGTGGAAGTGGGTGGAAATGAAGGTTTTAATCCTTGTGTGGTATGTTTTCTCTAATGAAATCTTCACATAATGCCATAGTAGGCTAGCTTTATGGTCTGCTTCAACCTCAGGACATGTTCTGTTTCTATGGTGCAGATCAAAAACAAAAGAGAACGCATGGTAGTCTGATTTTCTAAGTTGTTAGTACAGGCTTAATTTCCCATAATAATGGAGTCCAGGGAGCTGGCAGGGACATCAGAAAATGTCAGCCTTCCCAAGTATCCCCAGTTAAAATGCAGTAATGGTTCACAGCTCTGTTATGCAGCTCTTCTAACAGAGGTGGGCTTCTGACCACGCTCTGTTAGAATAGCATGAAAAGAAAAACGGGTAACTCTTCACCTCTCCACTGATGTTCTTTCTGCTCTGCACAGAAGCAACAAACCTAGGTTCAAATTGTTTGCTGAAAACAAACAATTAGAAATCAAATCAAAGCCTGTTTGGCTTCACAATTGAATGCCTTGATGCAATAAGAATCGTAACAATGCAAAGTAATAGCCTGCCGAATTCAATGAATATGGCTTAATAACTTTGGACCACAGCAAGACTTGGGCAAAATTAAAAAGTAATGTAAAGCACCTCAGTATGCTCCGCCAAATTAGTATTCTTATGTGTGTGTCTACACACCATCCATAATGAGGACTGTTGGAATCACTTACAGACACTACCTACATTAGCTAGCTCTAAAGTGTGAAAACGTATCGTAGGCTGGTCTATAAAGGCACACCAAATTTTCATTATGTTTTCGTCCAAAAGTGCTTGTTTTGCAGGATGGAGTCCACGTCAATAAAATGGATTGGGTGTCACTTAAACCAAGTGACGGGCTAATCTTCTAGAGCCCTCTGTCCTTAATCTCTGCAGGACATGAGTCAGTTTAGAAGCGTGAGCTGTTCTCACAGGTAACAACTATTGAGCTCTTTAATGTAAATTCAAAGGCAAAGCTTATCAGTGTGTTTCAGAAATTGCTTGAATGTGGGTGCTGTCTATGAAAAAAAAATCCTTCTACTTCCCCCAAATCCATGGGCAACTTCCAAGATTTTACAATGCCTGGGAGCACCTTTTAATTATACAGAAATTGGTTTTGGTGATAGCTGCCCTATAACCAATTGGATTAAAGGCACTTCTTCTGGCTGTTATTAAGGGAACTTGACTATTACCCTTGTATAGGTAGGCATGATCAAAATATTAAGAAAAGCAGTGTTTCAAACCAGAATTTCAAGATCGTGTACCCCTAATTCTTTAAAAGTGAAGACATAACTAACCGTTTCAGAGCAAAAGAGCAGAAGAAAAGGATCAGGATCCAGTATTCTCTCATTTATAGAGGGAGTTAGAGCTCAGATAGAATCTACAACACTTCTGCTGGATCAAATAGCTCAATTTGCTGATGATAACATCTTTAAAACATGAAAATAAGTGGAAGTATCCATCCTAAAGGATTTATCTTTTATTTTCTAAACACCAAGTAGTGGACCTCTTTTGCTCCCTAACACTCTTAGGAAACAAATTGCTTTGAGTTGAATTTTATTTTAATTTGATATTTCCAGATCTGTTGCTGACCTGAATCATTTTCATACAGATCATTTCTCTTAATTCTTTATGTGCAAACATCAAAGCATATTGAATAGTTCCAGGATAAAGCAGACATATTTCTCTTTTTAATATATCCTTCATAGGGCTGGTGATATAGCTGATATAGCTCAGTTGGTAGAGTGCCTGTCTTACAAGCACAGGGCCCTGGGTTCAATCCCCAGTACCACAAAAAAAAAAAAAAATATATATATATATATATGGATATATCCATATTATATATATCCTTCATATTAACTTTTCACACATTCATAGAGTTAATGGTTATGCATATATATTACATATGCACACATTGCTGAATAAAAATATTGTGAACTCAGCTTAAAGAGATATTGGATATACAACAATAAATCAATTACTAGAGGTAATAAAATCCAGCTTATTTTACATTGTCATGAAAAGATACTAAGCTAAAATCTTGGAACCATTGTCAGAAGGTTATTACAACTATACCCATAAAACAAATGCATCTTAGCATCTTAATGGCATATTTAGGAAATGATCTTTTAAACATTATTTTTTAAGATATTTCATACAGTTATAAAAGATGTTTATTTTGTTATGAGAATAACACTTAAAATACATAGGTCATTATATCTTTAAGCAATAAAAGTTAAGTGTGTATAGAACTTACACACTTAGACACTTACACACTTGTTATTACTTGACTTTGAGCACTGTGAACTCAGATATTGTTAGAGACACAGATGTTTTTTTGTAGGGGAGGATACCAGGGATTGAACTCAGAGGCACTCGACCATAAGTCACATCCCAGCCCTATTTTGTATTTTATTTAGAGACAGGGTTTACTGAGTTGCTTAGAGCCTCAGTTTTGCTGAGGCTGGCTCTGAACATGTGACCCTCCTGCCTCAACCCCAGAGTCACTGGAATGACAGGCAATGCCACCTTCTGGCTGCGATACTCCATTTTAAAATTTTTTTAAGTTTTTTTTTTTTTTCTTTAGCAGTCATCTTTTCTTTTATTTTTTCAAATATTTTTTGTTCTAATTAGTTGTATATGACAGTACAATGCATTTATACATTTTGATTGGTTATACATAAATGGAGTATAATCTCTCATTTTTCTGATTATACATATTGCAGGATCACATTGGTCATTTAGTCATACATGTACATGAGGTAATAATGTCTATTTCATGCCACTTAAATGAAAATGGACATCTTCCCAGGTTCTTACAAGTTACTAAGAAATAATTAAAATGTACAAGAAATTATATAAATTTAATCTCTAATATCAGGAATCATACATTTTACTTTTTCTAATGAAGAAACGACATTATCTCATAGGAACTGTGTGTATGTGGGTGTGTGTGTCTGTGTTGTTTAGTTAGATTCTCTGTTATAAAGATCATGAATTATAAGTGGACCTAAATGTAATAGGATTGGCCCAAGTTCACACTAAGAATGCTAGAAAAGTTAATGTAGAAATAAGTACGTTGCTGCTGAACTGTAGTTGGAGGTAAGATTTGTCTGCTCAAATCAATTAATATGCTCAAATCAACACATTGAAAGTGCATTGTGTGCTCAACATAACCTAAAGACCCAAAGTCGATCAAAAGAAAGGGTAATGTTTGAACTTCTTCTGTTATATCTAGCAGTTAAAAATATTTTATGAAATGAGATCACAAGTGTTGCATTATTAAAAGCTGAATGGAACAATGTCCAAGAACACTATCTGATATTTTTTGATTAATGACTTATAGCATAGAGGAAAGAAAAAAGTTATTGATTCTGATTCAATGAGATTATATGAAAAACAATCATGTAGAATTACAAAATTACATGGGTACTTTTATAAATGAACTCTTCTACAAAGTGACCTCAGTATTTTAAATTATTGTAATTGATCTCTGACTCACTACTGATTTCTAATTAAGTAAATATCTTAAATTTAAATGTCATACAAAATTTGAAATCATTGCAGTAAAAGAGAATGATAGAGAATAACATTTTAGAAGCAATATTAAAAATAGGAGATGGTTATTTTTCATTTCTTTAACTTACTGCATATGAGCTTTCATGATATGTCTCCAAATATATAAAACATAAAACTATGGTAGGTTTAGCAGAGTATAAATGAGGACATTTTTATCTGAGAAAAACCCACATGAGAAAGCAAAGTCATATTCCCTGCACTCTTCCTGAGGTGCAAAGACCCTGAGTAGAAAAACCTTCCTGGTGTTGGATAAGGTTTGTTCTGTGATGACAGAAAAAATTGACAGCTTTTTAAACCAGGAGTAAGGGACAATCATTTCCTCCTTTATGCAGTTTCAGAAAGCAACTTAACATACTAGGCTCATTATAAAAGGAAGAATTGTGCTAAACAAGGCTACCCAAGTAAATGACAAGCAAAAAATAAGGAAATGTTATGTTAGCATTTAGAACCTCAGGCTAATGGCATTTGGGAGCAAATTTTACTATATATTTTGTGCCACTGAATTTGTGTTGAAAATAGGTGACTGAAGCATGAAACAGACATAAGTCGCCTTATTTTTTTCCCTGATAGACATAGTTTTTATTAGTGCAATTTAATTACAGAATAATGGATTTCATTGTGACATATTCATACATGTAACACAGATGGATCATATGGGGTGCCCCTTTACATTATCTTGTTTGAACATAAAATTTAATGTCAAAATTATTAAAATTCCTAATGCTATATTTATCTTTAAGATCTCAGATGTAAGTGTACCTTGATTCATGTGGTTTATTTAGCAACACCAATTTCTTCGATTGCTTTGTTGCAATGAATATCCACTATGAAAAACATGACTAACCAAGTACCTCAAATGGTTACTGAAGGATTACCATTGGTCTGGTATTATGCAAGACATTCATATGCATAATCTCATTACAAATATTAGAATAATGACAGGAGAACAATATCTGTATGTCCATATTCCAAACAGAAGATGAGAAAAGTTTAAAAAATTGGCCAGAATCCATGCAGATGTTATGTGCCAGAGTTGAACATGGGTTATATGTTTCTATAACATGTTCTAAACAGTACCTTTGTAATATCCACAGATGCCTTTCAAATCCAAAAACCACTTATTTGAATCCAAAAATATAATTTGAAATAGCTCAGAGAACAAAAGAATATATTAGACATCAACATTTTACTGTTTCTCATTTTCGTTAAAGGATTTTGTTTTTTACAAAGAAATTTATTACATGTATAGAGCAAGTACCTGTGCATTTTTCTTCTTATATTTATATTTTAAAGAGTTGTACCTTAAAAATAGGGATATCCTGTTGTCAGTGAAAAAGGTTGTTCCTCTCCCACTTTATACTCTCAGCATTACACTGAAGATTATTGATTTCACATGCACGGATTTGTTCCAGGGCTCTATACTCTGCCTCATTGGTCTGTCTGTCTGTCCTTATGCCCAGAGCATACTGTTTTGGTTACAGTAGTTTCATAATCTGATTTGGAACTAGCTTTGTTCCTCCTTCTCAGGATTGGGTTGGCTACTGCCTTTGGTAGTTCCATCAGAACTGTATTACTGTTTTTCCTATTTCTATAAAAACGTCTTTAAGATTTTGATAGGGTTTATATTGAATTTATAGACCACCTTGAGCAGTACGGACAATTTAGCACTGTTACCCTTTTTGTGTATGGTAATATAATATCTTCTGAGCATTACATTAAACAAGAAATGTTTCATTTCTTACCAGTGCTTTGAACTTTTCGGTAAATGAATCTTTACCTACTTCCATAAGTTTACTCCTTAGTATTTAATTCCTACATTCATTAATTCTATAGTTTTTAATGGTTCTTTATGGTTTTCTATGTGTAAGATCATTTCCTGTGCAGATAGGAGTAATTTTACCTGTTCATTTCCAATTTTCATGCCACTTATTTATTTTTTCCTTTGCAATTGCTCTGTCAAGAATTTCCAGCATTATTTAAGTAGAATGATGAGGGTGAAACCCTTGTCTTTTTCCTGATATTGAAGAAAAGACTTTCTTTCACCTTTGAACTTGATGTTCTGGGCTTTTTCATAGTTTCATTTCACTGAAGAATTTTCCTTCCATTTCTAATTTGTTGAAAGTTCTTACAAAGAAAAGGTGTTGATTAATGTCAACTCCTTTTATTTATTTATTTATTTATTTATTTTTCTGTAGTAAGGGGATCCTATTAGTTCTTATATCAATGTGGTGAATCATGTTAATGGATTCTGATGTATCAGATCTTTCTTTCTGGGATAGATCTCAGTAGTGTTATTATGTGACTCTTTCTGTGGGTCTTGTTCCCTTTCAGGCCACTTGGGGACTAGGGTCTCATCCTCCTCTCCTGTGTTCCGTGAACAAAATGTTCTTCTGTGGTCTGTAAGACACTTCTTCAGTGTCTGTGACACTTTCACCTTCTGTGTTCAACACAGTTGTTTTTTACTTTCTGTTTAGTCCTCCAAATAGGCTAGTAACTGCTTACACAAGGCTTGACCTTTAAGATGTATGGCTAGCTTAACTGCAAGCATATAAAAGACAATGTTATACATAATAAAGATGGAAACAGCTTCCTATGTGACAAGTGTTCCATCTCTTCCAAATAAAGCTCTTCTCAGATCTAGGTGCACAGAGTCTGAGTCCTTTACCCATCATTCACTGAAGTTGAATTCAGATAGTACAACTGGCCTAACTCCATTGTTGCAGTCAGTGCAACCCTTGATGTGCTGTTGGATTCTGTTTGCTAACATTTTTGAGCTTCTTTTGCAACAGCATTCACCAGAGTTGTTGATCTGTAGTTTACTATAGTTTTTGTTTAACTTTGGTTCCAGGATATTGTTGGTTTCATAAAATGAATTTGGAAATTTCCCTCCTCTTCCATAGTTTAGAAAAGTTAAGTATGGACTGTACTTGTTTTAATTACACACATTTGCTTCTTTTTCCTATATACAAACTTTTAAAAACTCAACACGTCTGGATTTTTTTTTAATTAAACAGAAAATAATTTTTGAAGGGCAGTTATTTCCTTGTATCTGTGGTTTGGCTATCTGCAATTTTAGTTAGACATATTTAACCATAGTCCAAAAATATTAAATTTACAAATTCAGAAATAAACACAATCCACAAGTGTGAAGTTACATGCTATTCTGAGTAGCCCCAGGAAATCTGTGTTGTTCCAGTCCATCTAGCTCTGTGCAGGAATCATCCCTTAGTGGAGAGTATCTAAGCTGCATAATCTGCCCACCTGCCCACCGTTATTAAACATACTGCTTATCAGGTGTACTGTAGCACAATCACTGTGTTTGCATTCAGATAACATTTATTTCACTGTAAAATGACCTCAGAGCCTAAGAGTATAGTGTTAAGGAGAAATGGGAAGAGTGTGTACCCTTGGCATCAAAATGGCCATTTGGATATGCCAAAGAAAGGTCATAAGTACTTCCTATAAGTGAAACCATTAAAGTTCTCAATTTAAAACAACAAAAGGCCACATGCTGAAATTGCTAAGATCCACGAACAAGAAAATATGTTGAGAGAGAAGAGAGATATATTCACATAGCTTTTATTATAGCATATGGTTATAACTGATCTATTTTATTCCCATTTTGCTAATCTCTTATTGTGTTTAATTAATAAAAGAACTTCATCATAGGTATACAGGAGAGCATAGTATATCTGTGTTTCAGTTCTCTCTATGGCTTAATACAGACACTGGGGGCCTGTGGCTAAGGAGGAGTGGGTATGATAGTTTTGATCTGGAATGTCCCCCAAAGTGTCCTGTGTTGAAAGCTTTGTCCCAGTTGGTGGCACTAGTAGCATGAGATGAAAGCAGCAGGAAGTGGGGCCTAGTTGGAGGAAGTGAGTCATCGGGGCCTGTCCTTGAAGGTGTATTCTGTGTCCAGCCCCTTCCAGTCCACCTGTGCTCTACTTCCTGATTGGAACAGCTCTGTTCTATCTTTTGCTACCCATGACAGAACGTGGTGGGGACAAGTGACCATGAACTAAAACCTCTGTAAGAATGAGTTAAAATAAATCTTTCCTTCTTTAAACTGATTTTCTCAGTTATTTTGTCAAAGTGATGAAAGCTAACTAACACATAGGGACAACTTTTTTCCTAAAATACACATTTGGGCCTAATAAAGTACTGTTTTTATTACCATTTAAAACTGTGCTTCTTCCAGGATATGTGATGACAATGATGATGACATCTTAAAAAACAAGGACCTTTTCATATACAAATCCATGAATCTGAAGTTCCAAAAAAAATGGTGATGATAAGTAAAAACAAGTAAAAACTCATAAAGGTTTATATTTATTACAAACTTTTATTTTGGTTTAAATCACTTAAAATTAATAAATCAGTTAGTTTTGCCACTAAGGTTTAGAGATAACATTTCTACATATCATGCATAATAGTTTTCCATGTCAACAAACATATAAATAAATATGAATTTTAACATTATGTCTATATTGTTGCTGATTTTTATCTTTAGCAAAAGTACTGAAATCTTTTTTTAGGCATTTTGTATTAAAATATTTGGCAAAATAAATGTGAACTACTCCATTGGTTTTGACATTTTTTTCTTTAGAGAAGGAAAGAGTGGGAGGGAGAATTATTTGCTGTTTGTAAGAAGCGACTTGGAATGGAGATTTGTCTCTACATAAAGTTCATGTGATTCCTTTGATGTCTTCAAACTGAGGCTCAACTGTTAGAAAATGCTCTTTGTTGGGAGTGACAGTCGCTCACAGGTGCTGCCGCTTGATTTTGTACACCCATTTGCACCACTGAGCATCTGCCAATCTGAGAAAATCAGTGCACGTGGAGCACGGGTCTATTGATACAGATGCTTAAACTGTAAACAGTGAAAACAGAACCTATAAACACTGAGAAATAAAGCATCTCCTTGCTCTGCACATTCAGTGTTTGGAGTTTCAGAGATACTGAAAATGTGTGAGCTCAAAAGAATTGCATTTTTTTAAAAGTAACAAAAGAAAGAAGAGATAAAGCAAGGATTGAATACTAAATCGTATTTCCCAAAGAGGGAAAAAAACTTTCTTTTGCAAAAGACCTAAAGGAAAGAGATTTGTTTTTCTTTCTGGAAGCAAACGAACACACACACAGTTAGGAAATAAAGAAATGCAAAATACTATGTCATCAACAAATAATCCAGTCACAATAGGGAACTGAGAAGTGAGGGATTCTTGTTATGACAACATGAGACATATTTATATTCCTTTCCTTCAAGATAGCTCAGCCTTAATTCAGGACACTCTGAGGGTGATTCAGAAAACTATCACTGTGTATCAATCCCACCACAAGTACTGTCTTCTTGGGATCAACTCTAGACAGAAAAAGAAATCAGGAAAAGGTAGTGAAATCCAAATGATATCTGGAGTTTATTTAGTAGCAATGTATCAATAGCGCTTTCCTGAATATGAAAAAATGTGTTGTGGTAATGTAAGATGCTGACATTTTGGAAAACTGAGTAAAGACTATATAGAGGAACTCATTGTATCACAAACTAGAAAGCTTCTGAAAATAGCACATATTTTCTTGTATCGGGGAGGTAGGTTCTATACATTCATTTAGCAGATATTGACTGCATGGTGCTGGTGCTAGTGTCTGAGCTTGGGGCAAAATGGGCTGTGGGGAACCAACAACCAAACTGCACAACTCAGACTTCAGGAACCAGTCACTGCTCCAGGGAGCTCCCCGGCTGACATGGGTGAAAGAGGTTTCCTCACCACATGAAAAAAGGCAGGGGTACAATTACACATTCCAAATATTTTAATTTTAAATATTAATGATAAATGTGTTACAGGAAAACATTACCCAGAGACAAACTACAAAAGAATCCTGCTGTGATGTTTTACAGCAATTTTATTATGATACTGCATTCATAACATAAATTTAACGATTTTGAGAGAGTGATTCAGTGGAGGAATCATCATGGAGGGACAGCTTGATTTTGGAAATTTGTAACTTGAAGTGCCTATGAGATATCAAAACCCTGTACTTTGAAACAATATTTCCTTGAATATCAATTTTTATAAGTGAAAAACTTTAGAAATTACTTTTTTCCAGTTTTCTTGATCTTCGGTGAGATAGTAACTCCAGAGAGTAACACTTTCTTCTTTTTCTTTCTTTTCTTTTCCTTAGTTTTCATTCATTTTATTTTGGAAGTTACAGAAAATGGGATTGTTGAAAGTAAAGTAGGTAATGGAATACACTTCAAACTTCCCACAATCACTATGATTCACAGAGGCATTAAAGATTTATTGCTCACAATTATCTGTTTTGTATAACCTATATAATTTGTGAAACCTGGCCACTTAAGCAAAATATATACCACAGTTCCAATTTCTGACAAAAATTCTGATTTACTGTGTAAATCCAAAAATGCACGATTCATTTCATTTCATAGATTTTTTCTCAATTTTATTTTCTCCTGCCTTAGTAGGGTCTTCTCTCTGTTAGATCTTAGTCATTGCTATTGTTTTCTTGAATATTCTCAAGTCCTTTTTTTTTTTTCCTCTTCTCTTGCTGCATGAATAGAGATGTCCTGGCAAAGGAAATCTATTTGTCACCCATTGTTAGCTCTATAAAACTCTTGTCACTTGGTCACTTATAACCTAGTGTGCTTGGAATTCTATTGGTTTTACGCCAGCTCACAAGCAGCTCCTTCTCTCTGATGCTTGGCAATATGAGCATTTAATTTGGCGATTCTACTTCATGCACTTCTTTAAGTATATACTTTCAAATAAACTGTCTGCTTAGGAGCCCAAGAAACTTGGAAGAAACCAAAAATATGCCATAGTTCAACTGAGATGATTCTTATAAGGAAATAAAATTGTCTGCATTTGGCAATTTAGGTTTTGCTGTCATTCTCAGAAACAGTAGAAAAAATTTAATTGACACAGTACAAAATGGTAACAAGGAGAAATTATCACTTTGACTTTAATCAGTATGTTTTATCATATTTTTTATATTTTTATGTTAACAAGAGTCTCTCATGGACTTTGATATCACCCTCTGCAAGTGCTCATTAGCCAGGGGAAATTTTTTTCATAGGAAAACATGGAAGAAGGAGAGAAAATGAAAAAGGGCAGAAGAGGAAGAGAATAATTTTAGTTTGACCTTTAGTCATATTAAACTCTTTTTACTGGTTATAAACATAATAATACATGATCTATAATATGCTATATATATATTTATATCTAGTTTGTGATACTATATATACTATATATATATAATATACTATATATATACATGATCTATAATATACTATATATATATATATCTATAATGCCAAAAGCAAACAGAAAAAACAATAATGTCCTTTGTTATCCTTTTGCCATGAAACACACATTGTTAACATATTTGTGCATATTCTCTAGTATTTTATGTATAATGAAGATCCAACTCATTTTTTCTGCTTTTTTTTTTTCTTTTAGGAGAACCAATCATAGCTTTAAAAAGGAAATTAAAAACATTATAAAATATTTCCAAGCACATTTTCACCCAGTCTAAGAAAGTATTATTGTTATCATTTAAACATTTCTGATAAATTTGCATGGGAAAGCTTGTCAGTTTGGATCATTGGCATATTACCTGTATTGATTTTTACAAGTGGCATGTCCACACAGAGCTATTTTATACATCAAGGGGCAAAGAAGACCCTGGTAAGAAAGTGACTGGAGGCAGGGGTGGCCATAATCCCATAGCTAGACTGAGTGCTAGGACAGTGACACCACTCTTCTGTTAAACACCTGAAAGTTTATTCACTGAAGATTCAGAATATTAGGGATCATTGGAAACGAAAGACAGATTATCTTACTTTGTACAAAATATTTTAGGAATGCATGTGAACTATTTTTTTGAAAAAAGTCAATGGTAAACTACAAATTGACTCTTCCCGGAGGCTTCTTTTACATATTTCAACAGTGGTGGCAAAATATGCCCAGGGATGGGAACATTGTACATGGAGTCAGACTACCTGGGGTCCGGATTTGACTTTCTTACGTCTATATGAACTGGAGCATGTCACTTAACTTCTTCGTTTGGCCCAGTTTATTCATCATAAAAATGAGGTTAAAAGTAAGTTTCCTTATTGGAATTTTGTGATTATTGGATGAAATTGGTGTAAAAGCTTAATACAGGGAAATTAGATCATAAATGAGAAATGAATGGCAGGAGTAAAGGAGGTTGTAGAGGTGCAACTTGCACCATTATTTCCTTTTCCTACTTGAATGGCTATGACGCTGCCCTCAGCAGCAGGCACTGTCTCTCCAGTTCGTATTTGTAATGCTACATTTAAATTTGTAACTGCTTAATTTCTGCATGATATTACAAATGTGTAAAAAATTTGCATTTTCCTTTGTATATTTATGAAATAGCTGCAGGAGCGTTCTCTGTATATAAAAAGAGTCTAGTGACTCTTTAAATGTAGGGGTGTGGCTCTGGCAATAGACTTTGTACAGGCAACATTATTTTCTCAATTGACCTTGGAATAAAATACTACTTTGAAGGGAAGCATGAATGAGCAGAGAAAACACTGACCAAGGAGATAAGATATCTGTCCAGGCCTTCATTTGCCACTCAGCAGTTATGTGATCTCAGGCAAAAGACGTAGCTTATTGAAAACTGTGTCTTGTTTGTAAATGAATAGATTAAACTATATCACTGCATTTTGTTCTAAGATTCTCCTTTTCTCTGTTCCCTCTGCATTTACTCTTCCTTTGCAAATATCATAGAGCTCACATAGCGAATCTTCTCAAACATGAGGCCAGTGTTGATTATAAACTGAGTATGAAGATGATAATTGAATACATGACAGGAAATGACACATCCTTTATTGAGATGTATGAGAAAAACAAGGGCAGCATTATCAGAGTATCAAAGATAGATCAGTGGGGAAGTCCTATTGCCAGAGGAAAGGGATTTGATTTTCAGTTGCCAAAATTCTGTGAGAGCTGGCAGAAGCCTACAGCAGAATTAGAACCAAAGGCAGGAGCATCAACTTTCATCCAGGGACAAGCCTGGATAAATAGCAGGTGAATCATCTCTTTTCGTCCAACAAACAGATTTCACTTGGATCTCAATGAAACATTCTCACTTTCCACTTACGCTTTGCATTCTGTTTCTAAGATTTAGCTTATTGCTACTAGGGATCTTCCATGCATGTGTTAGTCACATTTTTCCAAATCTATTCCAACTTGGTCTGAATTTGGTGGGAGAGGATGGAGACAGGGTAAAATCAAAACTTACTGAGAGCTCAGGAGTTGGTAAGTAATGTGCTGAGAAATGTGCTCCAATCTAATCACAGTGGCCACAATCTAAAAGTTATTCTCATCTCCATTTTACACATAAAAACAGCAACTGAACGATGAAGTTACCTAGTTACTGTTAAAATTATTCATATAGTTACCAAGTGTCTGTATCCAGATGTGAACTTCTGTTTGAAAAATGCCCAATTTCACATGTTTAAATACAAAATACAATTTAAAACCGGTACCTTGGATAGGTTAATAGTATGCTAATGTATGTTTTCTCATCAGCCAGTCTTTGGCCCAGCAACCTACTCCTGCCCCAGTCCAGGTGGCTGCAGTCTCCAAAGGTCATCCCATTTTCCCAGGGCACTGCAAATATACAAATCTGGGAGAACTGATCCACCATATGAGTTGAAGAAACTCAGATAATGGAAAAAATAAATATGCTGAAAGACACATTTGTAATTTTTATCCCTTTAAAGAAATAGGCATTCAGGATGGTAAGTAATTAAAATGAGCTCCACATGTTCCTTTCATTGCTGCTACTATATGCTAGATTCATAAGCTTTAGGTAGAATGGGGTGTCTGCCTTTCTAGAAGCTCCAACTGAATGGAGAAATGACACCAAAGAAACATTGGATTTACTTAAATTTCAATCACAGCTCCAACAGTGCTAGGTGTTAGATTATTTATTTAATTTTTAATCTTCTGTTCATGTCAACAACATTTTAGATCCAAAGAACACCTGTCACTTCTGACATACTGTCAATGTTTTAAAATCTCTTCCTAAGGAAATACATTTAAACCTAAAAATGTTCTAAATTTATTAATGCATTCCAAGTGTAGTATTGTTGACATTTCCGTTTTCCAATCTACATTCATCCTAATTCTCTTCTGGCAGATTTCCCAAATTTCATGTAATACAATATAATATGACAAAAAAAAACCTTGATATTACTTGATTTGTAAAAACAACAACTAAAATCTTTCTCTATATTACACTGAAAGAAAATTCAGAAGAAAATATAAGGTACATTAAGACACATTGGCTTTTTTCAGAGTCTCTTTTTCTGGAAATATTTCATTTTATCTAGAATTTATATGATAATATATGAAGGTAGTTGCTAGAATATGTAATTAATCCTGATATTTTTTAAAGAAAAGCCAGGAGATGATAATAGGATCTGGATTTGGGATTTTGTATAGTTTTCTGAGTACTTTTGTGCATAAAAACTGCTTGAATTTTTTTTTTTTACTGATGCAAAATATTTATTACAAGTTAGCTATTTTATACAGTAGCTTTCTCCCTCAATAGACTTGTGATATCTACATCTTTTAAATCTGTAAATAATGCTATCATGATAATTACAATATTTGAATTTTTATAAAAACATATTTTACAATCACCCTGAATATTAAGGCTATAAGAATAACACAATGTTTCCTATATCCAAATATTTTACAGCTCCACCCAAAAAGGAAAAATAACAAAAACAAAAACAACACAACAACAATAAGTACATATGCTTTTTAAGGGTTAAAGTATGCCTGAGCAGCCAATTGAATATTTGTCTATATTTAATACATCAATCCTATTAAAGGTTTTAAAAATGTTTACTTTTATTATTTCTTCAGTTAGAATAATAAAATCATTGGCAATCTCTAGGATAGTTAGATAAACCTAAATAAAATAACTAATGGTGAAGCTAAGAAGGTTTTTTTTTTCTTTGCATAGACTTGTCTATATTCTCTTTTAATGGTAGACAGGCTTTAATTTATGAATTAGAAAAATAAGCAAAAGATACGATAAAGTAAAATTCTGTAATGTGTTTTGAAAAAAGCAACTTGGCTTTTGCTAATATTCGTAGAGATCAGAATAAAAGCAAACCACTATCTATGTTAATTTTTTTGGAAGACTCATCTAAAAATGTTCACATTTAAACTGATAGTTTTCTCTAAGTTGCAAACTTAGATTTAATGCTTCACAAATTAGAGGTTATTGTGGGGGTAGTCTTCTGAGATAAAACAGCAGTTCCGTGTAGTTGCAAAGATAATTTATAATATAGAGAGGCACAGAGTGTACTTTTGGACTTTCTAATAAGGCTATATCATCATATTTAGGCAATCTACTTGTAAATTTCAAACCAAAGACTCAACCAGCTAATAGAAACTGTCTTCTAATGAAAAATGTTTAAATATTTTAAGGAAGATTCCATTGCATAGGCTTGTGTTTTTAACCAGCTCTTTAATTCCCTTTTGATTTGTGATGCTATAGCATTATCCATTTTATTTCAATTGCCTGTTCCCTAAAACAATGTATATATAATTTTTAATAGCAAAGTACATACATGCAACTATTTTACTATTCTCTGATATTGCACATTAGTAAAATTAGGGAAATCCCTGGAAATATTAAAAATAAACAGGATGTTGATTAGATTTTAAATAGATACTTGATATAACATACAGACACTATTCACTTTTATAATTTTGTCAAGGGTAAACGTTTTTCATTCTTCTTTATTCATGAATATGCATACACACATATAGGCATTTATATGTCACTAATACAATGGTGCTGGAATTAATAATATTTACAACAAACTCTAGTAATAATGATTTTATTTACTCTGTCAACTACGTACAATTCACATTATAGTTTTTTTCTTCCCCTCAGAGTAACCATGCAGGGCACAGGTGCATTTATTCATAAAGATGCTTTTTCCCAGAGAAGGAAAATAACCTCATTCTTCTTGCTCAAAGACTCTCTTTTCTGTTTGATTATAATATCTGTATTTTTTTCTACTGTGTCATGCTTTAGACACATTGGAAAAGGTACAAATGTTGTAATCAATTCTCCAAAATAAATAGTCTATTCTCCATAATAAATATTCTGTTCTCCATAATCAATAAGTCCCAATTTATTTCAATTTTACTATTTTCCTAGACATAAGTTCTACATATGCAAGATATGTGTTAATGTTAAACTGGTGTGAGTTTAATGCTTAAATTTTATAAGGACAGTTAACTTCCTTCCTTTGTTCCTTCCTCCTTTCCTTTCTTATCTTGTGCTTCAGACTGAACCCAGGAGTGGTGCCACTTAACTACATCAAAGTTTTTATTTTGAGGCAGGGTCTTGCTAAATTGCTGAGACTGCCCTCAAATTTGTAATCCTCCTGCCTCAGCCTCCAAAGTAGCTGTGATTATGGGTGTTTGCCACCATGCCTGGAATTTTATTTTATTTATTTATTTTCTTGTTTTCTTTTCCTTCCTTCCTTCCTTCCTTCCTTCCTTCCTTCCTTCCTTCTACAGCAGAAATTCATGTTCTCACAGTGCTGGAGGCTGGGAAGTCCAAGAGCAAGTTGGTGACAAGGTTTGCTTGACATGAAAAAGAACAATATTTAATTTAAAGGACATCATAATTCCTATCATCACCATAAATATAGAATTCATTTTACAGATGACAGCAATGATGAATTGGTTACCTGTTTTTGTAGCACTGGTTCTCAAAATATTCTTTCCTTTTTGCATTTTATTTTTTCTTTCATTTATTACTAACACATATTAATTAAAAAAATTATTGGATCTCACTGTGAAATTTCCATACGTGCACACACCCTGACCTGATCACGTCCACCTGCACCCCTAGAATCTCTTGCTCCCTCTTGCCTTTTGTCCAGGTCCCCTTTACCTTCCCTAAGTACTCTTATTCAACTCTCTCTTCTGTCTCTCTCTCTCTTTTTCTCTCTCGTAATATTTGTCTTTCTGGGCATGGTTTATTTCTCTTAACATGTCCTCCAGTTCCATTCATTTTCCTGCAAATGACAGAATTTTGTTCTTCTGTATCGTCCATCCTCCACTGTGTATATGTACCATATTTTCTTTACCTCTTCATGTGCTGATGAGCACCTAAGCTGATTCTATATCTTAGCTACTTAGTGCCACAATAAACATAGTTAGGCAGGCATTTTATTTTATTTTATTTGGTACCAGGGATTGAACCCAGGGGCACTCCACCACTGAGCCACATCCCCAGCCCTATTTTGTATTTTATTTAGAGACAGGGTCTCACTGAGTTGCTTAGGGCCTCACTAAGTTGCTGAGGCTGGTTTTGAACTCGCAATCCTCCTGCCTCAGCCTCCCAAGTGCAGGGATTACAGGCGTGCGCCACCGCGCCCGGCCAGGCATCTGTTTTATATGCTGACTTGGTTTCATTAAAATATGTACCCAGAAGTGGTACAGCTCCGTCATATAGTAGTTCAATATTTAATTTTTTGAAGAACCTCCATACTGTCTTCCACATTGGCTGTACAAACTTAGCTTCCTAGCAGTTGTGGACAAGAGGTGTTTCCTGTTTTTTGTTTTTTTAAACATACTTATCAGGATTTTTTTTTTTTTTAATATAATGGCCATTCTGACTGTGGTGAAAGGGAATCTCTGTGAAGTCTTGGTTTGCCTTTTCCTAAAGATGTTGAACATTTTTCTTAGATTTATTGGCCATTTGTTTCCTTACTTACGAGGAGTATATTCATGTCTTCATCTTTGGATTGGGTTACTTACTTCTGGTGTTCAGTTTGACTTATTTATATAATCTGGATATTAACTTTCTGTTAGAAGAAAAAAATGGTCAAGGTTTTATCACATTTTCAATGTGTCTTTTCACTCTGAGGATTATATCTTTTCCTATGCCGAAGGTTTTTCATTCAGTGAAATTCCAGTTGTCAAATTTACTTTTGTTCCCTGAGCTCCTGGAGTCCCATTCAGGAAATCACTGCTTATGGCAACATCTTCAAGTATTTTCCTTGTTTCCTTGTGGTTGTTTTATGGTTTCAGATCTTGCATTAAGGTGTTTGATCCGTTTTGAGTTGATTTTTGTACCGGGTAAGAAATAGCAATCTAGTTTCCATCTGCAACATCTGGATTTCCAGTTTTCCTGAATTATTTGTTGTAGAGGTTGTCTTTTCTCCAATGCACATTTTTGACAACTTTGTAGAGAATCACAGATGCAGGAATTTTTTCTGGGTTCTCTGTTTGGTTCTGTTGGTCAATGTGTCAGTTTGTATACTAATATGATGCTTTCGTTGTTGTTGTGGTTGTTAGTATTCACTTTATAGTATATATTGAAGTCAGATTGCTCTTTTTGCTCACAATTGTTTTGATTATCGAGAGTTTTTCAGCTTCCATGTGAATTTTAGAATTTTTTTTTAATTTTGAGAAGAAAAAGTTTGATGTTTTGATTGTGATTGCATTATGCCCATTTTGACATATTAATTTTCCCAATCCATGAACATGGGAGGCATTTAATATAGTGTCTTATTCAATTTCTTTTTTTAGTGTTTTATAATTTTCAGTTTGGATGTCTCTCATTTTCTTAGTTTGGTTTATTTCTAGCCATTTTGATTTAATTTTTAAAATGTAGTTTTTTATTTGATGGTGTGAAAGACTGAACTCTGGGCTGCTCTAACTCTAAGTGAGATTTCCACAATTTTTAAATTTTTTGGAAATTTTGAGATGGGTTCACTATATTGCTGAGTTTAGCCTTGAATTTGGATTCCCTACCTCCCCCTCCTTATTCCCTGGGATTGTAAGTATCATCACACCCAATTTAATTTTATTTCTTTAGGCTATTGGTATAGAGAAAAGCTACTGATTTTTGTTTGTTGATTTTTGTATCCTGCTATTTCACAGAATTTATGAGTTCTAATTATCTTTTGGTGGAGTCTTTAGTTTTTTCTAAGTATAGAATCATATCATCAGCAAACAGGGATCACTTTGACTATCTCCTTTCTTATTTTAATCCATTTTATCTTTGAATGTGGCCAAATTACTCTAGCTAAGGTTTCAAACATTTCTAACACCATATTGAATAAGAATGGTATGAAGCGACTCCTTTGTCCTGTTCCAGATGTTAGAGGAAATACTTCTAATTTTTCCCACCCAGTATGATGTTTCCTATGAATTTGTCATGTACAACCTTTGTCCTTTTAAGGATCCTTCTATACCTTATTTACTAAGTATTTATATCATGAAGGGATACTGAATTTTATCAAAGGCTTTTTCTGCATCTATTGAGATGCTGATGTGATTTTTATTCTTATTTCTATTCATATGTTTTACTACTGAATCATCCACTGGCTTCATAGAATGAGCTTGGAAGGATTCTTTCCTTTCTTATTTCATGTAATGGTTTAGAAGCTTTGATGTTATTTATTGTTTAAAAGTTTGATAAAATTCAGCCATGATTCCATCTGGTCCTGGTGTTTTCTTTTTTTCTTTTCTTTCTTTCTTTTTTTGTTTTGGTACTGAGGATTGAACCCAGGGGCACTCCACCACTGAGCCACATCCGCAGCCCTATTTTGTATTTTATTTAGAGACAGGGTCTCACTGAGCTGCTTAGGGCCTCGCTAAGTTGCTGAGGCTGGCTTTGAACTCGCAATCCTCCTGCCTCAGCCTCCCAAGTGCAGGGATTACAGGCATGCACCACTGCGCCTGACTTGGTCCTGGTGTTTTCATTACTTCACAATACTTTTCTTTACTGCTCAATCTCATTTCCTGTTATTGATCTATTTAGATTTTGTATTCCCTTTTGGTTCAATTTTGGTGGTCAAATGTACTAAAAAATTTTGTTGATTTTTTTTTATTTTCCAATTCATTTACATATGACTGTTCTATGTATTTTCTATGAATCTCTCTGCATAGTCACTCATTAATATAAACTTTTGTCATAACACTGCTTTTGCTGAATTCTACAGATTCTGGCATGTTGTGCTTCAATTGACATTTGATTCAAGAAGTTTTAAAATTTCCTTATTGAGTTCTTTAGTGACCCATGATTTGTTCAAAAGTGATTTGTTCAAAATGTGTATTTCTTTAATTTTGTGTTTCTGTTGCCGTTAACTTCTAGCTCCTACTTCTAGTTTTTACTGTGATTTGATAAGATGCAAGAAATTACTTCAGTTTCCTTTTGGTTTTGTTAAGAGTTGCTTTATGCTCTAATGTATGGTCTCCTTTAGAAAAAGTACTACATTTTGATGGAAATTATATTTATTCTGCAGTTGTTGGATGGGTATTCTTTAGATGTCTGTTTAGTCTATTTGATCTTTAGTGTAATTTAACTCTAATATTTCTTTTCTATTCTTTTCTTAGGATAATCTATTAATGATAATGTGGTATTGAAGTCACCCACTATTATCAGATTGGGGTCTATCTCTCCCTTTATGTTCAGTGATGTTTGTTTAATAAAATTAGGTGCTTTATATTTGATGCATATATAATTATAATTACTTAATTTTCTTGAATTGCTATCTTGATCAATTTATAGTGACCTTCTGAATTTGTCTCTTCTAATTGATTTTGTCTTAAACTCTATATTGTCTGACATAAATATAGCTTCTCCTGCTTGCTTTCATTTGCTTGCAATATCATTTCCATTCTTTGACTTTGTATGTGTTATGTCTTTGCATGTGAGGTAAATATCTTGCAGGCAATATATTCATATTTAATCTAATCTGTCATTCTGCATCTTTTAATTGGAGATTAAAGACCATTTACATTCAAGATTACTATTGAAAATTATGTAATTGTTTCTGTCTTCTTAAGAAATTTCCTTCTTGCTGATGTGAATATTCTATGTTCATTTCTTCTCTAATTCATTGAAGACATTGGATGGTTTCTTATAGTGATAATATTTAGTACCATTCTATTTCTTATTTCCCATTTCTCATTAGTCTTCTAGTGAGATTTATTTTTTCTCATCCTGTAATGATTGCCTTTCTCTGTCTTTTCCTTCTAGATGTAAAATGACCTGAAATATGCTCTGTAGTTGCAATCTAACGGTCATGAATTCTCTTAGTTTATGGTATCTTGGAAGGTCTTTATTTCCACTTCAATTCTGTAAACTAGACTGCTGGCTAGTAATTTTGGTTGGCAGATATTCTCTTTCAAGATTTGAAATACATTGCTCCATTCCCTCCTGGCCTTTAGAATTTCTGCTGAAAAATCAGCAGTTATTTTAATGGTTTTACATTGAAATGCAACTTGACATTTCTTTCTTGCAACTTTTAATATTCTTTCTTTGTTCTGTACTTTTGACAGTTTAACTATAATATGTTGTGGCGAAGTTCTTTTCTGGTCTTATCTATTTGAGGTTATAAATGCTATCTGTACCTGGATGTCCCTGCCTTCCCCAGTATTTTGGAAATTTTATGCTATTATTTCACTGAATAGATTTTCTATGCCCCCAGCATGTAACTTTTCTCCCTAAGGTATGCTGATTTTGCAACCATTTAATCTAATGGTATCACAGAAATCATTCTTTCTTTTCTGTATTTTGATCTAAATGTAATATTTTGGTAGATTTGTCATCAAATTATGATGTTCTTTCTTCTACATGATCTACACTGTTGTTAATGCCTTCAAGTGATTTATTTAACATACTGAAATTTTCTTTTTCAAGATATCTATTTGGTTCTTTTACAAAATCTCCTTTTATTGAATTTCTCATTCACATCCTGCATTGACTTCCTTAATTTATTCAGCTGTTTATTTGTATTTTCTTGGATTTCATTGAGCATTTTAATATATCATTCTTCTGAATTCTTTGCCCATGCACTTTGATATATTTGTATATATATAATAATCATGAATATTGGGAGATGTCATACTGCCAGAATGTTTAATATTTCTTGTGCTTCTATGTTGAGATTTATGCATCTGCTGGGATGGATATCTCTTCTATTTCTATGTGAGGGCCTTTTAGTAGGAGGTCTTCTCTTGACAATATGCCCTGGGATAGTGGTGTATTATGTAGTGCTGAATGTAAATCTGCCTGGACTTTATACTCTTGTTTGCCCATGGTTTCGTTGGCTATAATTTTTGGGGTTTGGCACGGCAAGCATCATGTTGGAGGCTGAGGGACCCACGTTCTCCATAAAGTGGAGTTGGCAGTTTGAGCAAGTGTGATGTAAAGAGCAGAGCATGTGCCGTGCAGTCTTTGTGATTACTCCTGTGATGGGAATAGAAGCCACTCTAAGACAGTGAGGGTTTATTCAGCCTCTTTTGATATTGACACAACTTGAAAGCAATTCTGGCACTAGCTGTTAAAATCATGGTGATAACCCTGAAGCTTTTATCCAGATGATAGGGATGAGGAGCAATGGATGCTGCGGACACTCATGGGTATGGTGTTCACAACACATGTATTATGGCTTTCTGAAGATTACCCCATTATTTCCATCAGCACATTTATCATCAGGAAAAATTTCTTTAAAAATTTCATTATGTTAATAATCTTTACGAAAAAATCATAAAAATAGATATGGTGTAGCGACTGGGAAAGTAATTATGCAAATAATAGTTAACAAATTTCTCTTAAGAATAAATATATCCATTTCACCATTTCGCTATGTTTTTTAAGTTATGTATTAATGGCTCCTGTATTTAAGTTGAAGTATAATTTTTCATGAAACCTATGTTATATTTATTTCAGTATTTTAAATATTTATTGAGGATATACTATGAGAAAAGCATTGAAGATAAAGTCAGAAAGAGTAAGATTACTTATTTCCTTAAAATAAATTTCAGTCTTTTAGATAAAAAAGTAAATACACAAAAATAATAATAATGTGTAACTTATTACATAAAGAAAAGAAGAAAAAAACAATGCACATGTGTTGCTAAGGGATGGAGCAAACAAGTACAACTGGGACAAACTGAGGAGGTTCCAAGAAAAACGATCATGTTTAAGGTGGATTTATAGAGTCTGTGTTCTAAATCAAAGGCAAAGGATCAGGGAGAAAAGATTAACTGGCTATTCAGGGAATAGCTTGTTTCTCATGTGTGCTGTAGCATATGGTATGTGGAAAACACTACAGAGAGATAAAGTTTGAAAGTCATGATGTATCCTGGGGTGCCAAAGAGTTTGTATTTCATATGGTATTAAAAAAAAGGGGAGGTTTTCAGCCAAGGTACAACATAATCAGAGTTTCCATTATAAAAATTAATCTTGTAGGAATGTTGCGGTTGATGGCAAGTGAAGATGAGCCTCTCACTAAACTTTATTCTCCTGTGTAGTCCCTGGAAGCAGACTAGACAGCTTTACAGATTTTCAATTTCTATTTGAATACTTCCTTATGTCAATGATTATAAATTTGAGTTAGAGTCGTTTAATTCTTTTCCTTCCTCTGAAAAAGTTGGTCATGCTTGAAGAAATCTTGGTCACGATCTTCAACCAGCACCTCAGTGCGCACAAAACCACATTCATTTCCCAGAATCCCAAAGAAGATTCTTCTTTTCGTTCTCATTACTGGCATGTTTATGCATTCAGTTGCCTAGAAATGAATTGAGACCATCATCTGAGCTTATTTGGTTTTTAATTCTCAGTAGGTCAGTATTTATTTCTGTCCTCTGATTAAGTCCATTTTCTGTCTCTTATCATAGCTAGTCTGAGTATTCATCATACCTTCCAAATGGTCTTTATCTAGCATGACTCCCCACTCATTTATTTAAGTTATCATCTGAATATTTTTCCAAAGTAGCAATGTGTTGATGTCATTCCTTTGTTCCAAAGTTTTCAGAGTCCTTATTTCCTGTAGGATAAAGAACGCACTTCTTACTTTGGCATGAAAAGTCATGGAATTTCCTGCCATTTATATTACTTTCCTGTCCCTGCCCCTCTTAAAATTTGCCTTCCAATAATGAGGAGCAACTGTGAGTTTTCTGACAAGGAGCATTCGGTTTCTCCTCATTAGACGTGACCTCTCTTTGGCAACTTTTTTCATTTTGTTGGTCTTTATTCTTCAAATCATTGTACTTCCATCAACCCAGCACATATCTCTTTGAACTATATCTCTATAACTTTAATTTTAATTAGTGATTTGCTCTAAGTACTGCTTACTCATGAGACATATCGAGTACTCAATATGTCAGAAAGTATTCTAATTGATGGTATATACCTCTTTTTTTTTCTTTATTGATTTGGCCAATTCTCTATGAAAGCATGCAGTAACTTTTAAAATTTATTTCCAAGCAATTGGCACATGAAATATAAATGACACTCAAATATGCAATTACGTAAACTAACAAAAAGCTTCAAACAAATGAACTAAAGAAACAGTTTTTAAAAAAGGGCTTTGTAGGTGGAGATTGTTGCCTGAATAAATAAAAAGTAAAGAAGCAAAGATAAGAAAGAAATTTTCAATGTTTTTAAAATATTTAGTGCATTTTATTCTTAGTCCTAACTGCAATTTCCACTGAAGACAAATCTGTAATAGAAAAATTAGTAAAGGCATATTTAATTGTAAGAAAAATGTTCCCTATGTGGAAAGTAAAAAGTATTTTAGTATTACAATGGATTTTTTTCCTAAAACATGAGAGATAAGTTTTTATTGAAGGGGAATAGAGTCAAATGAGAGAGGAAAGGAAGATTTTATTTTGACTAGTATAAAAGTATATTTATAATCTAAGAATATGTAAAAATGTTACGATGCTGTGGACTTCCATTAGCTGACTTTACAGATTATGTATTTGCATATCATGGTGGCATCTGCCATTCTCTACACAGACCTACATTGACCCAAGCATTTAGCAGTAAGAAAACATAAACACACAGGAATAAAAAGTCTTACTCTCTAATAGCACTTTAATTATCACTAGATAAGGTTAAACACAAAAATAGCACAATTACAAATTATTTTTAATTTTTTTCAGTTTTGTTCTAGTCTTATTTTAGAAATAAAAGAAAAAATAGTAGTCAAGAAATTTACCTTAATATGTAAAATATGCCTATTTATAAAGTTAAATTTTTAAATTAATAATAAGATCAATTTGTCTCAAAAATGTTCCTTGATGAAAGTAAAAACAAGAGACCTCAAATTTATATTTTTACCTCAATTCATGGTATCCATTCTAAATCAGTTCAACAAATCAAAATCATTAGGCCAATATTAAAAGAATATATTATACATAGAGAATTTAGAATTCAGCATTGATGCATTTTTCTTTGATGAAGAACACAGAAAATTTCACTGGGAGGAATAATTGGAACTAATTGTTAAGTACTGTGAAACAAATGAGTGTAAAAAGTGAGCTTTTAGAAATTAAAATCTCATTGATAATTTTATATTATTGTGGCTTTTAATCTCTGAATTCAAAATTTTCTATGCTATTTTCAGTAATAAATGTCAGTATATGTTAATATGAATATCTAATAGTAGAAGGAATTTTCATTTTGAAAATTTTATTCATTCATCTCTTTATATGTATTTTTCTTTGTAAATAACATTAGTATATCTTGGACTTATTTAGAAAATTTTGTAAGTAAACTTCTTAATTATGTGAGATGAAGTAATTATCATTTTTCATATATTAAATTTATTTATACAATGTGTTGAAGTTTCTACTACACTTTAAGTTTCTAACAATAAAATAATTTCTAAGCTCCAGCAACATTTCTTAAGCTGATTGATTTTGTACTAAATGACTTTTTTTTAAAAAAATCAACATCATAAATGCCTCAGAAACGAGAATAATTTTCATGAGATCAGATCACTGAATATGGAAATCAAATACAGATATGGAAGAGGAACTCAAAAGCAAATAAAAGTGTAAATGCAATTAAGAATTGTGATCACATTAATTATGAAGTACCTTTTTACCAGAAAAGGAGAAGTAGGAAAGTCTTTATTAAGCTCTATACAGTGTGACAAGTCAGTGATAAAAAAATTAAATACTCATTCAGATGACAGATACAAAATTCCAGAAGTCATGGAAATGGACTTCCAAGAACATTCTAAAAATCATTTGGGAGGGTTGTTAAGAACCATTTTAGGATTTCTGTACACATCAAAGACTATAAAGGAATTTAAAGAAAATATGAAAAGCATAAATGAGAATAAAATGGATATGTGGATCTGTACCGATGTTTGCTCTGCCATCTCAGGGTTGCTTAATTTCCGGACTTCGGTTGTCTTATTTGCCAAAAACGTTACGTTTGTTCTATAAGTAATTCCCCAAATCATAGTCTGCATGTGTCTGCACAGATTTCTATATGATTTGTAGCATAAGCATTACATTAATTTCATTTGGTCATAAAGAAGTTCAAACCTCTTTTATCCACTGGGAAGAAATAAAATGTACTATGTAAAATATGTACAAAAGCATCCATGTAAAGATGAAAGATTTTGGCAATGTACACAATAGTGATTGATATGTTTCCTTATTAAAACATCAAAGAGTGCAAGAAAATAATAGAACAAGTAATTGTAGAATTGAGAGTATTTAATAATGTGATGAATCCAATCTATGGGTAGCATTTAGGAAAACCAACAGTGGAGTATCACAGAACACTCAGGCTAGCAAGCGGCATAAACAGAGCTATAACTAACCCTAAAGATATGGAGGTATGGTAAGGAACTCATCACTGGAAAATTGAAATGGGAGGTATATACAAAGGGACATTCAAAGTAAGCTCTGAAGCATTGGATATAGCCAAAAAAGGGTGACATGGCAGTGCTGGAACTGTGGAAGTATACATCTTGACCTCATTGTTATCAAATTGTCACAGTTTCTGATTACTCCTGTTGGTCAAATCCACTTCCAAGTCTGAAGGAATGCAGTTTATATAGGAAAGCAAGTAAAAGTGAATCTGGAGGACCAATCATTTCAAGAATATGCTAAATACTCAATAATAATTTTCTACAAGTAAATTTAATATTAGAAAAACATGTAATTGCAAAGAATGGAGATCTGAATCAACACACCTGAATATGAATTCAAATTCCATTGTTTCCTAGCAGATTGACATTATCTAAAATAAGTAACTTATTCTGTACAATGTTCTCTATGAATTGTGGACAATAGCACTTATTAATATGTGAGAGCTAAATTCATTGTGAAATGAAAAGTACCTACTCAGAATTGTGCATATGATTATCATAATAAGCATTTAAAAGCATGTCTTTTACTCACTTTTAAATGAGATATCACTCAGGATACTCTACTCCATGTCCTGTCTACTTTATTTTTAACTCAGATAATAGTTAAGTTCTTAAAACATCATATTCAAATGTCTTATATTCTCTGAAGGCAAAGAAAAGTTTTATTCATTTCAAAATTCTGCTATAATCAGTATGTTTAGGAAAATCAGAATTAATTTGAAATTATAGGATTTTCACTATTCATAGGGCCCCATGCATTCCATAATTTATGAAACTTCACATCTCATAGGGATAATTCTAAGCTGAAGAACAAGCTCGTATAATCTAGTGGGTGTTTACTGTCATATTGGAATCATATATTCAAAACCTCAGCAGAGAAATAGGAATTGATAGGAGGATTGCAAAAAATGGGGTATCATCTTTTTGACAATTATTGTATTAAAATTTTAATATATATCAAGAATTGCCAAGAACAATGTGAACTACTATGAAGTTTTATCCATGAAAAGTAAGTGTATAATATAAATTGTGTGGCCAGCCTACATAATTATAGGCAAATGCCTATAATTTTGGTGACTGGGAGGCTGAGGCAGGAAGATTGCAGGTTCAAGGCCAGCCCCAGGAATTTAACAAAGGCCCTAAGCAATTTAGCAAGACCCTGTGTTGTGGATTAACCTCATTTTACAGATAAAGGAGGTGAGTAAAAATAATTTCCTGAAAACCCCTAGGCTGGAAAGTTGTGAGGTCAGAATTGACCTTCAAGCAGTGTGACTCTGAGAATTTACTTCGATATACTACATCACATTGTGTTTTTCACAAATTTTTAAAATTCCATATGGTGCACCTAAAGTAAATAATGAAATTCCACTGGAGCTAAGTGCCAAGATGTGATAAAGCAATAGATATTACAGACAAGAGATAAAGAAAGGATAAGGCAATGGAGAAAAAACATGATGTCATACATATTTAATTGAGGGGTTCTTGAGTGGACTATTGTATGTGATAAACCAGGGAAAATGTTAAAAGGAAATACAAACTCATGGTAAAATAATGAAATAAAATTTTTTGGATGTGAAAGGTCAAATAAACAATGTTTCGGTATCATGGTCAAAAGAGGTTTAGAACTTTCTAAGCTATTACAGAGGGTGAGGTATTTCTAGTTTACCTTGCTGCTCTTCCTTTTTGGAAAGATGACTAAGTCAGGTCCCATTTATGGATATAAGGAACTGGTGCAGTATTCCCCCCAAACCTTGGGATGATGAGGCAGGAGGACCACAAGTTCAACGCCAGCCTGAACAACTTAGAAAAGACCTGTCTCAAAATAAAAAGTAAAAAGAGCTGGAAATGTATCTCAGTGGTGGAGCATGCCTGGTTCCAAATCCTACTATCCTCCCCTCCAGAAAAAAAAGGGGAATGAATGAAAGCTATGTTTCTCAGGGTTTTCTTTGCTTTAACTTGGTATAGGTGTATCTTGTAAACTATTCTGAAGACAAAAACTACTCACTAAAAACAGAGAAAAAAATTAGACAAGAATAAAACATTATGTAAGCAAATGAAATGAGCCACGCTCAGAAAGACAAATACCACGTGTTCTCACTAAATAAGGGGGCTACAGAAGACGGTCTTATAGATACTGAGAGGAGAATGACATTCACCAGAGGCTGGGGAGTGTAGCAGGAAGGAGGGATAAGGGATGGTTGATCAGTGGCTCCTGAGTCCTGGTTAGATAGGAGCAGAAAGTTCTGATGTGGTTCTGCACATTTGGGTGACTAGAGAAAATAATGTGCTGCACTAAAAGAAAGATTGCAAATGTTTTGTCATAAATGAGTGTTAAAAGTTGTAAGGAGATAGATGTATTTAACCTGATCGAAATGTTACACAATGTACACATGTATCAAAACATCCCTTGGTATCTCTTTACTATGCATAGTTTTTCTTGTTTTTATTTATCACTTAAAATAAGTTTGATATAAAAATTAACGGGTAGTTTAGCAGAGATAATTTATTATAAGTTTAATTGAACACATTATAGACCCAGGAGGTAATTCCCCCTGCCTAATTTGTGAGGTCAAAGGCAGAGCTCAAACCCTATGGTGTTTAACAATTAAAAATCTGCTCTGGGACTACTAGCTATCTGATTTCACTTTGTGTCTCAAAGTTCTTTACCTCTAAAATGCATAAGTAATATTACCATCATATATAATTTCAGTTATATGCTAATGTCTCCAAAATTATTTCCCAAACTCTGATGGCAACTTTGGATGCTAATAATCTTAGACATAGCAGCCTTTTATTATTCCCCTTGAGAGTTCCCAATCATTTCCTTCTTAACGTGCTTATAATCAAAATTTGCCTCCTAAATTTGGTAACCATACAATCGTTCCTCTCTCTATCAGTATCACACCAAATGGCGATATGCTGAAGCAAGAGGCCTGAGGGTCTCATTGGTCCCACTATCTTAAACTCACCCCAGTTCTTTGACATTATCAACTTTTTCTATTTCCCTTTTTTACATCCTCATTTTTTGGTTGACAGCCTCCTTTTACTTTACTAAAATATTCCTCCTCAAAACTGACATTTCTATTTCTATTCCTGTATAAACTCTGCAAGATAGGTACTGTTTTCATATTGCACAGATAACAAAGGCTGAAAGATACTTTTCAGTATTTCATGGCTCATAAGAAGTTGAACTGTACCAAAATCAGGGAGGATGTGACTTAAAAGTGTGTGCTGTTAATCCCCAGGCACTAGAGATTTTAGTTTAATGGGTGATTCTAGAAACAATTGGAAGGTGGAGTAATGAGAAGGTTCTCATCCACCAAGTTTCAACACAGCTGCATCTGGAAAAAAAAAAATGACATATATAAGAAAAGAAGGTAATCTATCTCCAGAAAGACTATAACAGCAAAGGTCAGAGGTGGGAAATTGATGAACCAGCCACCTAGTTGAAGAAAATGAGTGCAATGATAAATTCATTGATGATTCTTAGCTGAGCTCTCAGATAAAAATTTAAGTTGATAATATATATGTTGTGAATAAAAATATTTTATTTGATTGTAGTTTTGTAATTACATCATTAAACTGTTATATTATTTGCTTTGAATATTTTCTGTAGCTTTTTATGAGATTTTTGAAATCTTATATTTGTGTGTAATAGATATTTTCTTTTTTATTATTAGTGTTTCAAGAATCAACTAAAATATCGGCAAACAATTGTTATGCTAATTATTTGATTTTTGATGGCTAGTTTATGTTGAGCACGTGTTTATTACAATGAAAGAACAAATGAGAAAGCATTATTGCAACTAAATTGTTCCAAAACTGAAACAAAGTATTTCAGTTGAAAACAGTATTCCCAGTATACCTTCAAATCATTTTTGATCCCAAGTAAAGTTCACCTGAATATAAACAAGCAAAATCAGAAAGACAGATGCATCAATATTTCTACTTCCTTGGCAGTCCTGGTCAGGCTTTCTCAGGAACTCCTCTTGCTGTTGTCAACCAAAAAGGAAGACTACAGGGAAAAGGATTCACTTCTGACTTCAAAATGCATAATTAATGGACGTGACTGAAAAACCGGTGAGTAGACACTGTGCCAGGGTTTGTTTATTCTCCTTCCATTTGTTTTCAATGGTAAGTCATTGACAGATTAGTTTAAATCCATTAAAAGAAGCATTTTTAATAATAAAGACTAGTAAATGTAATATCTAAATTAGAGAAGAGGGATAAATATTTTCAAGAGAGAACAAGTAAAAGGAAACTGCAAGTGGGCATGTTCATACTACGGATTTTTTGGTTTGGTTCATATAAACTACTTATGCAAAAGACAAAATGCTGCATGAGAAAAACAAGTTAATTAAGAAAAATACTTTATCAAATAAGGAATCGATTCATAGTAAAATTCAAGCTTGGTTACTACTTGTATTCAAATGCTAATAGACTATAACTGCATACAATAAAAGATTAGTCTTGCACGAATTATTCAACTTATTGACTTTGCTATATGTAACTGAAAATAAGTATGAAATAGATTTATTTTTTAAAAAATGGTCTTACTCTATTATAGGCAGATCTTACTACCTGGTTTTAACCGGAACACATTTTTCTAGTAATATCCCTTACAAAACATTTTCTCCCCTTTCTATATAAGACTGCAAAGGAGAAAGCCATTCTTTTTAACTGTATTGCTTTAAGTAGTGAAAGACATTCTATTTTGCTTCCTTACTCTCTTTCAATTAATATTTTAAAAATATAGGAACTCAGTTCCAGTGCTTTGTATATTAAATATTTGAGAGATAGGAATATTCTGGTTCAAAGTGGACATTTGATATACATTTTCAATGTATTTACTCAGTATAAAATAACAGATGTTTATAACCTGTTTAGACTGTCTTAAAAAGTAATCTACACTGATTTTTAAAAATTATTGTTATTACTATTCCTAGTTGGGGACTCATTGGAGTTCATATCAGTGTTTCTGTATGAAGCATAATACTGTGACTTTGGACAATAATGTTTTATATATATATGTATATTATATAATATACATATATATATTAACAGAAGATAGATGCTATGGAGCTTTCAAATGGGTATTTATCCCTGTGGTCAATAGTCTTAAATAAAGGCCAAAGATAAACACTTTTGCAAAAATTTTGGTCTGATCACTGTTTCAAAATAAGTAAAAAGAAATGTTGTTTTGTATTTCTCCTGAAACAGATGAAAATAAGTAATTGATTTTATGTAAACATTCCTAAAATAACAATCCTCTCATGAGCTTAAAGTTTTAATCTTTATGAATTATTTTCTTTTGTCCAGTTGCTTGAAAAATAATTGGTCTTTTTAGAAACTTTGACTTACTTTTTAAGACACAAAGAAATAGCTTAATTATAGAAGCAATAATCATCACTCAATTAAGGCCCGACATTACTGTAAGAAAATGGACTATCTGCTATTTACATGTGATTTTGCTGTCAAAGTTCTTGAATTCTGGATTTGACTTTTTTTAGTTAAAAAGATACTGGAAATTAATTCTTATGTAAACAATAAATACCAAGAACATATAAAGTTCAATGTTAATAATCATTTAGTCGACATTTAACATAGCAGTGGTTCTGAGCTGACCTTGCTTCACAGTCTATGGGTGATAGGTGAAAAATTCATGATACACTTACTTTTACTATGGAGTGATGGTAGACTTTGCAGGAAGAGAGGGAATGATTAAGAAGCAATGGTCTGAGGAAGAATTATGAGAGGTGTCATTAACAGATACTCAGAATGGCAATTCAGGCCATGACTGGAGCTTTTCAGAAGTGGACACAGACAGTGGACAGGGTTAAGTGGGCAGGAGTTAGTGGGGAAGTCCATGTGATCTGGGATAACTGGCATTATTAATCTCCTTCTAGCCAACATAGGATAGGAGGTCTTTGAGGGTGAAGAAGAAGGGCTGGTAGTGTACACAGTTTTGTAGTTTTTGTGGTTTAGTTGCATGTAGAACTTCTAAGAGTTATTGTTCAGAAACATTTAGACACACAGGACGATATTTTGCTGCAAGGAGTAACACCACCATTAAAAAGTTTTCATGGAAATTACAGAGTATGTATTCTTCTGTCTATGAAATTATGCATGTAAATAGTTTAGAACTGCACCAAATTCTGTATAATCTTCTGTATAATCATCCAAACTTCTCAACAGTTAAATATCAGGGTCCTGAAAAGAAACCTTTAAATATATGGATCCTGAAAAGAAAATACTCAAATATGATTTTAGTTTAAAGCCTATTGCTTTAAATTTGAAAAAATCTAAAAGGAAATTTTAAGGTATTTATAATAATATGTAAGAGGCTAATTACTTATGATAATGATAATGATGAAAATGATGATGATAGCTAATATATAGGTAATATATAGGTAAACGTAACAAATATAGTAGGTTTTAAAGAACTAAAATTATAGTACATATGGAAACCTGATAAAAATGGACATTTTCACATTTTGAGATCATTCTTAGCATTAATTAGTGGCTGCATATCTCATTTTTAATTATATTAGCTGAGGGGTTTCTATGTAAAAATAGGAATAGTCCAACTGATACATTTTAAAAATTAGCTTCTATAATTTAGATGGCTATTAGAAAACAAGCATTTGAGAACATCCTCTTTAAAATGTAGAAGACACTAAAAAAATAACTCTGACAAGAGTCACATTGATTTCAGCTAACAAAGGAGAGTTAATCTTTCTGCTAATTATTCCTTGTAACAATCATATACCTCTCAATATCAGTTCAAGTATTTATTGGGAAAAATCTGCAAAGCAACCCCTCAGATAATTGAAATCAATAAAGTATTCTTCATCCCATCTCTCTTATGACATGACTCATTTAGAATATAAAATATTCCTACCAAAAGAAATCAAAGGAGAAATTACCTGGTGCTATTAATATCTCTTTAAGGCCATCTTCAATAAACGTATAGCCACTTTTAAGAAGCTGAATCAATGGCCTTTAAAGAGAAGATTGGGGTTTAGCTCTTAGAAAAATTATACGCATTTTTTCTAAAATTATAACACTAGAGTTTATTGACCCATCACACATTTAAAACCTAAATGACTAGCAGGGACAGAAGTAAAACAAAAGTAGCCAAGGGATTGAGGGAGAGGGAAATGACAGCTATCGTCCACAGTACAGACTTTCTGTTTAAAATAATGAAAAGGGAAATGGACGGTGGTCAGTGGTGGTCATGTGGTGCTGTCGGTGTAGTTAAGGACAATGGCTTGTATACCTAACCATGGTTGAATAACTCTGATGTCGGGTGTATTTGCCCACAGTGGAAAATGAAGAACAATCAATAAAGCCACCAAATCAAAAGGAGAATTGTTGGAGTTGTCTCTACAGTGTTCCACAGGCTAAGGAAGCTTCCTGCAATTCACTTCCCTTCTTATAGAAATCCTTTCCTGTTGTACTCTCCGACTTGGCTCTCAAGCCTTGGGAGTCATTTGACTTAGTCATCCATCCTTCCACTCATTGCTTATGTCATCCTCTGTTGCCTCCATTCCTTCAGCCTCCATGGTTGTAGGGTAGAAGAAGGAGCCTGTGACTCCCTCTCGTTGCTGTTTCTACACATGTCGTGCACAGGAGTGACTCCAGATAGGCGAGCAATTATGTCAAGTCTTTGCACAATAAGATGAGTGTTAACCTGTGTTTATTATTTTTTTTATTTTTGGTGGAATTGATATTCAAAGGAATCCAGTGATTCCCAATATAAATCAAATGTCTTGAAAGCCAGGGGTGGGACAGCTTGATTTCTAGTGTAGCTTACGGCCCCCTCCCCAACCAGAGCATTTATAGGAATCCCAGGTTCAAACATACACACCCACTTAAGTTTCATGCCATCCAGAACTTGCCAGAAGCAAGCTGAGAGGCTTTCATGATTTTCCTGTGCTCAACAACTAAACTGGCAGCCTTTCAAAAGAACAAGTGAAACTTCAGAGGACTGTGTGGCTCTGAAGTCCAGGTAAAAGGCCTAGCAGGGGAGTCGACTTGTAAAAAACAGATGATTCTAAGGGGATCTCTGGTAACTAGAGTGTAGTTAAACTAACTTGGCTGTTAAAATACCTCCTGGGTCTGAACATCAGTCAAGGAAAGCAAAAAAATATATTTGATTTTGGTGAAAGGAAAGTACCATGTTTAAAACTCAAGATGACGTTTGATGATATTCTAATTCCCATTCTTATTGCTTTCTCACATTCCCCTTTAAAAGCACATTGCATTGGAACATTTTACCCTTTTTAGTAAAAAATATTTGTGTAGGGATTTGTTTATAAGCACAATAAACTATTCCTTGCTGTGAATTGTGAGTTAATAATTCACACCTTGTGCATTAAATAGAGCTCAGTATAGTCTCATATCTAATAATGTAAAGGGTGTGGGTTATTACATCATAACTCATATCCTGTTGTGTTATGAGTCTTAAATATCATTTCTTTGCACAAAAAATAACATTATGTATTCATCTGTCTTATTCTTAACTTTGGATTTGGATATATGGCTTTTAGAACAGTATAAAATGCAAGAGAAACCATAGTTTAATGCTGTAGATTATTAGATGCGTTGTTTGTTTTACATTTGATTTATTGTTATAGTCTCGTTTAAATAAAAATGTACAACCACACTAACAAAGGCATTGAATAGGTGTTGCATAATCGCTGAACAGAGCAGACTTATTCGTCTGTCAGATTGTCTTGATTATTGCCTTTAAATCTGTGTTTGCAACTTATCTTGTAAAAGGAGGCATGAGTTGTAAATACACTATTTGAATATTATTCAGATGGTAATGCTACTATTGAACTTAGGGTTTCATCTAGGTAAAGACTTTGAGTTTTCCCTTATTTATATCTAGTACTAAATATATGCAAGTTGTTATGGTTTGAATATACTCCTCAGAATGTGTGTGTAGGAAACTTCATTCCCAGGGCAGCAGTGTTGAGAGGTGGGACCTTTCAGGGGTTATTGTGTCACGAGGGCAATGCCTTACGAATGGATCCATGCCTTTATCTTGGAAGTGTGCTAATTACTTCAGGAGTGAGTTCCTGACAAAGAAGGAGTTCTGTCCATTCCCCTTCCAGACTGTAAGAAATGAATCTCTGTTCTTTTTAAATTACCCAATCTCAGGTATTCTGTTATAACAGCATAACAGGAATAAAGACACAAGTGCTGATAATTCTACTGATTTTGTTAATACTAAATATCATTTTTAAAACATTAAGTTAATAAGTGAACCTCAGTTTTGGTGTAGAACTTCTCATTCATATGCAGCATTATTTGAGATAGAAATATTGACGGTCCCTGACTTATGGTGGTTCAACTTAAACTTCTCCCTGTGTGATGGTGTGACCTTGATAAGCATTCAATAGGAACCACACTTTGAACTCTGAATTTTGATCTTTCCCAGAGCTATCAATTTGTGGTGTGATGCTCTTTCACATTCCTGGACAGCACCAATGAGCAACAGCAGAGAGCCACGCGATCATGAGGGGGAACAACTGAGCCCCTACAAAGCACTGTGCTGCTAAGACAGGTTGATCCTCAGTTAGGTGTGTGGATAATCTCACTGACGATGGCATTATCTGGAAATAACCCAAAGTGAGTCAAGGAGCATCTGCATATGATTTAAAAAAACAGTGTTGTCAAGTATTCTTTTTCATTATTCCACAAAAGGCAGTGACCCTAGAATTTATCTGGCCCAATTGCTTTTCATTTCCCTGTTTGGTTAGGCTTTATTTTTTTTATTTTTTTATCTTTTGCTTGTTTAGCAGAAAAGCCTAATGCCAAGAGATAAAGTTTGATAATAGCTTAAATATTGCCATTTTTCAATGATAGTTTGTAAGATATATTGCATGACTCTTAAAATGCCTTCCTCTTTGTACTTAAAAATACTGAGAAAACTAGTACTTAATCACTCAATGTCTATGATAACTTAAGGGCTAGAATCTGAACCTATGAATATGCTGTTTATTGACTTTGAATGTATATGTTTTCATGTATGTATGTATATATATATACACACACACACTTATGTGTATATATACATAAATAATACATATCTAACATACTAGCTACATTCGTTATTTGAATTCAATTACTTTAAATTTTTAATTTATTTTAATTAGTTATACATTACAGTAGAATGCACTTTGATATATCATATATAGTAGATTATGATTTATCATTATTCTGGTTGTATATGATGTAGAATCCCACTGGTCATATATATGTAGATAGGGTAAAATGTTTGACTCATTCTATTATGCTTCCTACCCCCATACTCCCTCCCCTCCCCTCACTCCCCTCTACCTAAAGTAACTCTATTCTTCCTTAGCCTCCCCACCCTTACTGTGAATTAGCATTCACATATCAGACAAAATATTCAGCCTTTAGTTTTTAGGGATTGGCTTATTTCTCTTAGCATGATATTCTCTAGCTCCATCCATTTACTGGCAAATGTTATAATTTCATTCTTTTTTAAAGCTGATTAATATTCCTTAACACACACATACACACACACACACGTATACATATTTTAATCCATTCATCTGTTGAAGGGCATCTAGGCTGGTTCCATAGTTTAGCTATTATGAGTTGAGCTTCTATAAACATTGACGTGGCTGCATCAATGTGTACAAACTGAGAGTGGGATAGATTCTAATTTTAATTAGTGAAAGTTAAGTAAAAATTAAAAGTTTCTTAGTCATATAAGGCATATGTTAAGTGTTCAATAAGTTTCATTTCAGAAAGTTTCACAGGACTGTGCTGACTATATATATATATACTTATAAACATGCAAACCATTTAAATTTAAATAATATTCATATTTTTTCATGGCTATGTATGTATATGTATGTGTTTCTGTGTATTTTTAATCAGATGGTTTTATGCCCTGACCAAATTAATTTGGCCACCAGAAAGAACTGAATGTTCTAGAACAAAAGTGATGTAACTCTATCAAAGGAATATTTTGAATTGTTTTATTAAAGGAAGCATTTCAATTGTTAAAGTGTTGCTTTCATTTGTTTGCTCACTTGCTTGTTTGATTTTAAACACTTCAAACCAAAATGCCATTAATATTTTTGGTACAATTGCAAGACATTTACTTTAAAATATATGAACTCGAAAATGCTTGGAAGATAATATCTCCATTAGTTTATGTCAAGTGTTCGTCCTTATCTCTAATTTTTCTAAGATATTTCTTTGCAATTATCATGTAGATTTATTTTGTTGATTTATAAATTCATTGCACACTTTTCATTCCACATTCAAGTAGACTGTAGTATAATTAGACTTAATTGCAGTTGTTTTTAAAATAATTTGCATCTTTATTTGCTGAACATAATAGGTACACTTTTTTGAACAATCTTCCATATGCAATTGCATGTAGAAGATCTGACCTGATATGTGATTTTTCATTCAAAAAATTTCACCTCATTGGTATGATAAAGAATGACATAGTGGAAAAATCAAATATTCTACAAAATAGTGAAAAGTAACTAGCTTCAAGAGAGTGTGCACACTCTGGAAAGGAGGAAAGAATTCACCTCCTTTAACATATGTGCTGTGCTCTCCTGTGTCCAATCGCAACGACAAAGTCACTATGACGTGTTCCTTCAAATTCTCATTCTTTTATTTATTTTTTTTTAGCAACAACTGTGCAAACAGTACCATGTTAGATGAATGTAAAGCTTTCAAATTCTTGAAGCAATGAGAAAGTCAGAGTAGCCTTAATTCAGAAGAAGAGTTCTCTTTTCAGAGAGCACTTTCAAGTCAATTAAGATTTGCTGAATTAAAGAAAAACTCAGTAGAAGCTAGCTTGCAGGGCCATGGTCAGTGAGGATGCCCTGCTCTTCACCTGTGATTCCTGCTCCATGTGGGCTTCTCTGTGTGCCCAGGCTGGATGTAGCTGCCTGAGTGTTGGCAATGAGGACACTGTGCTCTGAGGCGAGGTGGACATAAAAATCTAACAGAAAGCATTTGGTAGACTGCATGCTGGTTTTCCAGGGCTGCCATAACAAAGTACTACCTACACATGAAGAAGTAGACCATGGTACAGCAGGACAGGGGCTGCAGAGCAGGAAGGAGATCACAGAGTTCAGTCCAAATTGGGGGCTGAGAGCTGTGGCGGGCAGGGAAGCTATTTAGCAATGTCCACAGCTAGCCAGTCTCCTTAGAAAAAATTAAATCATTACAGCTTCTCCCCACCTGTAGAGTGTAACAGACAAAATCATAGAGAATGCCTTTGAATTGGGTCCTCTCTGTCATCTGTCCAGAAGGAACTTGTAGAGCACTTGCCACAAACTGAAGGCTACCGAAATTCACCCTTCCTCACCTCAGAGAAGGGGAGTGGAGTGAAGCTGATCCAAGAGCAAATCACTCCCAGGAGTGCCAACCCCAGCCCAGGGCTCCACAGACTCTCAGGTGAAGACAGGTCACCCTATCCTTGTCACTGTGACAAGTAAAACCCCAGTGATCTGCAGCAGTCAGAGTGCAGGCTTATGTACCACAGACCACCCTTAGAGACCACCTGTGCCAACACGTCCCACACTGCCACCAAGGACTTAGATAGAACTGCTACAGAGAGGCTCAGCAATTCACGAACTCCAGTCATAAGAGTTCAGATGAAGCAGGCCAGCTGACACCGTCCCCCAGTCCCCCAGTCCTAGGTGGTACCTCAGTCATCTACATCAGTCAGGTTGGAGGTATAGGTGACACAGATCTTTCAGGGAGAGTCTGCTTTCACAAGTCCCAAACAGACAGCCACCACACTGGTCGATGCTATACAGAAACCTTTCTAGAAGGGAGGGAGCGCTCAATATTCCAGAGAAAGCTCTGAGGCCTGCATCCTGTGCTCCCATCTCAACAGAAACAGCCACCAGACACAGAACTTTCCAAGCGTGCAGATGTGGGCCTCCGGGCTGACCAACAAGCACCAGCTGGGGAGAAAACAAGAGCAACCAGGGAAGTCACTCCAGTGCCCCAGCACCTCTAGGAGGGTCTCAGCTGTCACTCAAATCTGCCAGTTAACTCAATTCTCATTCAGACTCATGGACCCACAGGAGGCATTTCCTGAGGATAACCTCAGGCAGCCAGCTGAGACGCTCAGTGCATACACAGCGGCAGTCACCAGCAAAGGTGCTTAGAGGAGCTGTTCACAGACACCAACTGCCATCAAGAATGCCCAGACACAAGCCCACAGACCCCCGACCTACACACTCTGGAGGGGGCAGGAGCCTCAGAGACCCTATGGATACCCCAGTGCCACTGCAACTTGACTACAATACCTCTACCTTAGACTGCCGTACCCTGCACACTCCAGAATAAACACTGGGGAGACCACATTGGATTTGACAGCACTGAAAACCTGTCACTTTAATCCAGGAGAGCACATAGGCTGCACCCCTAACTGGAGGTGACCTGGCTGCCTGTAATACACAAATATGAGCCATATCCAGCAGAAACCGAGTAGGTACCTGGATACACCAAAGATTGGAGAGGGCCTCCTGGAATTCCATCCGGGCTGAGCTGATTTGATTTGATCATGGCTTCTACACTGAGGGGAACTTAGAGATAAAGCTGTGGAGTGGTAGGCATCTTCTAAAGGTCTGAAACTCTGATGAAATACAAATCAGGAGAACCCAACAAGAAATCTCCCCAACTCAGCATGGATATCATAAATAGCTCTAAAATCAATTTTGATCTTACTAATATTACTTTTCATGTTGAATCAATAGATATTTTCTTATTAATCAATATTGTAACCCTCAAAACAATGGATTGTACTTATTCTAATATTTTAAAGCATTAACTGGCATCATTCTTTCCATCTTTGCTTTCCTAGCACAGGTTTAAAATTGCACATTTTAGTCTCTCTTTTCCACTTCACACCACTTTTTCCTATCTCGATCCCATACTTTCTATTTCATTCTTCCTTTTTATCTTATTTTCTTCCTCCCTCCCTTCTTCCCTCTCTCCTTCCTTCCTTCCTTCCTTCCTTCCTTCCTTCCTTCCTTCCTTCCCCTCTCTCTCTCTCTCTCCCTCCTTTTTTCCTTCCTTCCTTTCTTTCTCTTTCTTTCTTTCCCCTTTGTGCACTTTCCATCTTCATTCCTCTTACCATCTTCAATGACAAAATTTCCCAACCTATTATGGACATGACTGCAGTATACTAGGATTAGAGAAACTATGAAGAACATTTTTAAATAAGATTTCCCCCTAAGTTTCATCAGTACATGCTTTTTTTCTGAAGTGATTGCAGCTAACAGGATTGAGTATCTTCTCTGAACGTGGTGCTGATGCTGGACTTAGCACGGGATGCACACTGAGTGGCGGAGTCCATACTTGGATATTTGCTTAGCTTGTGGTGATCAATAAAAATATTTAAGGAATGATTTAAGAAAATACAGGAAGTGAAAGATAACTTTAATAAAAATATAGAGATTCTTAAAAAGGACAAATCATAAATCCTGGAAATGAATGATTCAATATATCAAATTAAAAATTTAGTTGAAATCATCACTAATAAATTAGACCACATAAAAAAAGATTCTCAGGCCTCAAAAGCAAAGTATATTTTGAGATTAAATTATTCATATTTGAATGAGGAATGGATCATAAAATAAATCAGGGGAGGAATAAAAAATTATTAGAAAGAAAACCATAATACAATGCATGAAAATCTCTGGGAAAGTGTGACACAGTTCTTAGAGGAAACTTTATAACATTGAGTGTCTCCATTAAAAATAAAAGCAAAGCAAAACAAAGAAGCAAACAAGACCCTAAAAGATTCTAAATAAATAATCCAACATTATACCTCAAGGCCATAGAAAAGAATGAAAAACTAATGCCAAAATCAATAAAAGACAGGAAATAATCAACATTTTGATATGAAAGCAATAAAATTGAAAATAAAAACAAAACTCTATAAAGGATCAATACAACAACAAGCTGCCTAATCAAACTAATGAAAAGGAAAGAGGACCTAAACTTTAAAAATCAGGATTGAAAAAGGAAACATCACCACAGATACTTCTGAAATCCAGAGTATCGTTAATCATTATAAACTATTTTTAAATCTATACTCCAATAAAGTGGAAATTTTAGAGAATATTTACAAATTTGCACATGCATATGACCAACAAAAAATGAGATATGAAGACATAGAAAACCTAGAATGATATCCAGCAATGAGATTGAAGCACTAATTAAAAGTCTTTCAAATAGAAAAACCCAGGATCAATTAGATTCTACCAAATTCTACTACATCTAAATCCTCCTCAAAATTTTCCATGAAATAGAAAGGGAGGAAGCACTGTTAAATTCATTTCTATGAAACCAGTCCCAAAGTCTGATATCAAAACCAGACAAGGACACATCACAGAAAGAAAATTTCACATCAATACCCTCGATGAACATAATTGCAAATTTCCTTAATAAAATATCCAGCTCCATTAAAAATACATCAAGAAAATAGTATACCATGATCAGTTATTTTTCATCTCAGGGACTCAATGTTGATTCAACATACACAAATCAAAAAATTAATTCACCACATAAAGTTAAGGACAAGAATCATGATTATTTAAATGTGTACAGAAAAATCCTTTGTCAAACCAGTACCCATTCATGATTAAAACACTGGAGAAACTAGAGATAAAAGAAATTCACCTCAACTTTAAGAATGCTCTATGCAACAGTTCCAAAAACAACATTTTACTGAACAAACCAAAACTGAAAGCAGTTCTTCTAAAATTGGGAACAAAACAAGGATATTCACACTCACCACTCCTATCAAAGTATTTATTGACTCTCAGGTCAAAGTGATCAGGCAAGAGAAGGTATTAAATGAATATAGATAGGAAAAAGGTCATCTTATCTGTTAATGACATGATCCTATATCTTGAAGACCAAAAAAATGTCACCAGAAGGCTTATCGAGCTGATAAATTCAACAAGGTAGCAGGATACAAGATCGACATACAGAAATCAATAACTTTCCTATATTCTAATAATGAATATGCTTTGAAAGAAGTCAGGAAAACTGTCCCATTCAAAATAACCTCAAAACAAAAAACAAAACAAATCAATCTAAAACCTTGGGAATAAATTTAACCAAGAAGGTGAAAGACTTTTAGAATGAAACTGTAGAACACTGAAGAAGAAAAATAAAGAAGACCTTAGAGGGAGAGGGGGAGTGGGAATGAAAAATGGTGGAATGAGACAGACATCATTACCCTATGTACATGTATGGTTACACCAATGGTATAAATGTACATCATGCACAACCATAGAAATGAAATTTTGTACCCCATTTGTGTACAATGAATCAAAATGAAGTCTGTAAAAATTAGAATAATAAATAAAATAAATAAATAAAGGAAAACGAGATGCTAGAAAAAAAAAAAGAAGACCTTAGAAAATGGGAACCCCTCTCATGTTCTTAGATAGGCATAGTTAATATTATCAAAATGACTATACCACCAAAATGATTATATTTGGGGCAATTCCCATGAAGGTGTCAATGA